>JARHVA010004583.1:1465000-1510187 GCA_037957365.1 Torreya grandis
TAGCAAAGATTTATCAAATACTATGATGTATCATATAATTATTTAATAATGAAACACAAATGATGTTACCAATAACAATGTAACTAATGTCATCACAATAATTAACCAAAAAATTCATTTTTATTAATGACTTAACACTAGGTTATTTTAATTTTTATCAACAACAATAATAATAACCTTCTTATGATATTTACTATCACCTTAATCCTATAAATCAAGTAAAAGCAATAGAATCTGTTTACTACTTTTAGTAATGGATTCAAACAAAGAATTGTTTATAATACACTTAGTTATATCTAAGACAATGGTAATTCATATTAAGACATATACAAACTCGCTCATTCAACCAAGAAATAATATCATACAAGATAAGCTAAGTACAAAAACTAGATTAGTGAAATCAACATGATTATCAAATATAACTCAAGATCATAGTTGAAGCATATTAATAATCATTTAAATGTAGATAACACAAAAGACATATTACAAATATTTGAATCAATAAATGAATATAAATCATGCTAATCTATCATGGTGTGTGCATGGGTTTCTAGTCTTTTTCTTTGTCATCCCTCAATGCCTCCATCTACACCACCCTCTCTTGATGGTGCCCTCCCTTTATCACACTCTAAGGGATAAATTTGTCTTACATCCACCTCAAAAAAATAATGGTAGTTATCCTAAAACATATATATCCATAAAATATCATTGCAATAACTAAAAATACATGATCATATTTTATAGAATATAAAAGTATAGCTAACCCCATATTTAATCAATCATATAAATTAAGCAACATATATATGTCCAATAATCAACATATGTAATAAAGCTTAGTTTAATAGTAGTTAATCAAATAGTAACCATAATAATCCATGAATCAATAGGTTATTAAGCTTAGAGAGAGATCAAGATGTGACATACTTCCCCCCTAAATCTGGTCATCATCCTAATGACACTTATTCAAACATAAGTTATGAATTTAAAACGTTATTCAATATAAAATAAAATAATATTTGGAAACATATCAAGAAAATAAATGTTGAAACATATTATAAAACTCATCACATTCTTCTGAAGTGGGACTATCTTCAAAATATTTGTCCCAATAGACCTTGCACTATGACACTTCTCTATTACACAAATAGGGTTTACAAGTGTCAATTATTTTGATTAGTTTTACCATGACCACCTTGGGATCTAGAACCTACAAAACATTCTAATCCAACACATGTGAAGGATCAACACCTTACATTTTAAGATAAGACACATGGAAGACATTATGTAAAAGAATTAGATCTAGTGTCAATATAAAATTATATGCCATAGGATTGACCACTTTTAAAACCTCTAAGGGTCCCACATATCTAGGTGAAAGTTTAGCTAACTTCTCAAACTTAATTGAGATTTTTTTAGGCTTAACCTTTAAAAACACTTTATCACCTATAGAAAACTACCTTTTTTTAATCTTTAGATCAGCATAAATTTTTTATCTATTATTGGCGTCAGCCAACCTCTACCTGATTGTCCTAAATTTCTCTTCTATTTTCATAAACATCTTAGGTCCAAAGACTACCCTATCCTCTAACATATCCCAACTGATTGGTGGTTTACACCTCCTTCCATATAATGCCTCATATAGAGCCACCTTCAAAATTAACTGGTATGAGTTATTATAAGCAAACTCAACCAATATAAGGTACTCCTCCCACTTTTATTGTTGATCCATGAAATATATATGAAGGAGATATTCTAAAACCTAGTTAACTGTCTCTATTTGTCCATTGGTTTTCAGGTGATAAGAAGTGCTGAAATTCAACTACATACCCAAATATATATTTAGGGTCAACCAAAATCTATAAGTCATTTTCTAACTTTATTTGAAATTATCTTTTCCATAAATCCATGTAATTGGTAAACCTATTTCATGAATCTATTTGTAATCATAGGTGCATCATCTATCAAGTTGATTGGTATGAAGTGGGATACCTTGGTTACTTTGTCAACTACAACCAAAATCATATCATGTTGATTCTATGATAATGACAAACCTTGGACAAAGTCCATGATAATCACCTACCACTTATATTATTATATATCATGTAAATATAAAAATCTTTCTAGATTCACATGTTTAGCTTCTACACACTGACCTTCCAAATAATTAGACATAAAATCCATTTCATCTTTCTTGATCCCTTTATAGAAATGGAGTGGTCTTAGATTATCCATGTGCTTGGTTACACTTGGATGTCTTGACTATGGGTAATTTTATAGTTCCATTAGCACCATGCTCTTTAGATTCTCTCTATAAGCACATATATCCTACGTTTGTACCTCAACGGATCATAACTATCTATCTTGAATCCTTTATACCTAGGATTCTAATCATTCTATAACAATGATTTTTTGAATTGATCATAGAATTCATCTCTTGATGAGAATTTGGTTACCTGATCTCAAAAATTACTCTTAATACTATCTACAACTCCTATGTACCTTATACGACTTAGAGTGTCAACAACTTTATTGTCCTTAACTTTGATATAATTAATATCAAAATTGCAATCAACTAAGAATTCTAGCCATCATATCTAACAAGTATTTAGGTTTAGTTAGGTGAAGATGTAATTGAGTCCCAAGTTATCAGTCTTGAACTTAAATGGTTTTCCAAATAAATAATGCCTCCAAACTTATAAGGCATGCACTATTGAAACATGTTCCCAATCATGAGGGGCATAATTCACCTCATATGGATTGAGATTTTTGGACTCACATGCTAAAACTAAACCATCCTACATAATAACTCATCTAAGACCACCCTTAGATGCATCTATGATCACTAATAATTGACCATTGGGATCGAAAAATCTTAACACTGATGTTAAAGTCAGCCTCTTTTCTAGCTCTTGAAAGGCTTTCTCACACTTGTTTGACTAGATAGAACTTTGATTCTTATGATGAATATAGGTAATTTGATTAGCTATCTTAGATAAATTTAGAACAATTTTCATATAATTATCCATTAAACCCATGAAAATCCTTACCTCATGCACATTCTCAGGTACACCATTCCATTATATATCTTATATTCACTAGATCCACTAAAATTCCATCCATGGAGATAATGTCCTAGATATTGCACTTTCTTTTAGAAAAATTTACACTTGGACAACTTGTCATATAACACATGCTTCTCAAAAGCTACAAAACTAGTTTTAGATGTTGAAGATTTTCATCCACATCCTTGTAATATATGATGATGTCATTAAGAAATACCAATACAAAATGATCCAGATCATCTCTAAACATACTATTCATGAGATTTATAAATGTTGTAGGAGAATTTGTCAACCCAAAAGGTAATACTATGAACTCATAGTGCCCATATCAAATTTTAAATGTCCTTTTAAAAATATCCTCATCATGGATTCTCAGTTGATGATACCTTACTCTAAGATCAATTTTGAAAAAGATTATTTTCCCTCAAATCTGATCAAAGAGATCATTAATACAAGGTAATAGATATATATTATTGACTTCCACCTTGTTCAACATCTTTTAATCAATACATAAGCAAAGAGTACCATCCTTCTTATTAATGAAGACTACTAGTGCACCCCATGGTGACATACTTGGTCAAATCAACCGTTTTAATAACAACTCCTAATATTGAGCCTTTAACTCAGCCCATTCAATGGTTGTCATGTTGTATGGTTCCTTGGACTATGGTTATGATCTATATATGATATCACTCAAGAAATCAAACTCGCATTTAGGTAGTAATCTAGGTAATTTATCTAGAAATACATACTAAAAGTTCCTTAGGAAAGTATAATACTCAATGGATGGTTCCTTATATTCCTCGATCTCATTTATCTTAACAATAAATTCCTAACATCCCTTCCTCAAAGATTTTTTGGGTTGAATTACAAAAATATACCTAAGTTTCAACTCCCTTTTATCACCTTGAAGTTGTCTCTAATTTCCAAAATCATCTTGACACTCAACCTTGTTTAGATAGTAGTCAACCTTAGATTTATGCTTCACAAGCCAATTGACTCCTAGGATCACATCATATGACCCTAACAATGCAACATATAAATCCACTACTATAGTGAAATCATGCAACCTAATCTTAGCTTTAATAGACACTTATCAACCTTGACATTTGACTCATACCCATAATATACTAACCATGCATTTTCTATAACTATAGATTTTATAGATAATTTACTAAGCAGTCTAGGAGCAATAAAACATTTTATATCCCCTATGTCAATCAAAATAGAAACTGCATGATTAAAGAAAATACTTGATAGTTCTTGGGTGAAGCTTGACACTTAGCCTAGTGATTGTCAATAAGTGTATGCATCTAATGCTAAAAAGTTCCTTGTTGAGAAGAACCCTTATTTTTTTGACTTATCTTGAGTAACCTCTCAAGCATAATGGTCACCTCCACAAATGAAGTAACCTCTAGGTGGTCCTTTATTTTTAGACTATTAGTTTCCCTTGAAACCTCCGTTAAAAAAATTACCAAGTTTCTTATTCCATGAGATGTTATTGAACTTAGCATTATAGTTCTTAAACTGACTCTTAGAGTCTTCACTCTTCCACTTCTAGTTTTTCTTTTTAAAATTTTATTTATAACTTACAAACTTTTTATTGAGCTTATCTCTAACTTGGGAAAGAGATTTCAACTTTTGCTTCTGCTTGACTACCTTATCGAAGACCTAATCCATGATAGATGGCCCATACACATCTACTTTACAACCAATTTGGGGTTTTAATCCCATAATGAATTTATAAATCCTAAACATCTCATCTACCTAATATTGAGGTACATACTTCAAGAGCTTGGTGAGTTGGTCCAAGTATTCATTCTCCAATAGGTCTCCTTGCTTAAGATTCTAAAAATTAGTAAGCTTCTAATCGAAATATAATTTTGGAATCCATCATAACCTAAATAATCACACAAACATTTACCAAGTGTTGGTGGTAGAGTCAAGGTTCATCTTGAGATTATTATTTATCCATCAAGTTGTTACTTCACTAGCAAGTTGACATGCTGCCCAAAATGATTTGGGGACTTTAGATTAATTTTGAATCTTTAAATATTTCTCCATCTCTATTATCTAGGATTTAAATCCATCTCCCAATAGAGTTCTACAAACATAGGTGGATTCACCTTTTTCATGTCACGTGCCAACTCTATAGCTACTCAAGGTCTTCCATCTTATGGAACTTCCTCATGCCTCTACTCTTGAGGATGTTATTAATCAAAAAAATGCTCTTCAATTTCTTTTTAAGCATTCTCCTCTACATGTCCATGCACTTCCTACTCTAGGGTTGTGATTTGGTCCCTATTATCTTACATGATTGTAAGGATCTGATCTAACTACATAGCTTGCTCAATGATGAATTGAATTGGATTAATAGGGGGATTGGTATTTGAATTACCCTCACCTCCTAGTTTAGCATGAAACATTCTTATTCCTACTTAATAGGATAATAAGTTTGTGCTTTTTGACACATTAATCCCTAGAGTTTGAGCCTTAACTTTGATAACACAATGTAGTAATCCCATCGGGTTTTACCAAAATATAGTATTTTTTAAAAACTAATTACATAGTCATATAACACATTTTACCACAATAGAACCTAATTAAGATATCTTAAACTAAATTTATTATTTTTAGTTAACATTATTAAAATTCTATAGCTAATCCATTTATCTAATGAGCACCATAACAATGATATATCAAAACAAGTATAATTTTGAATGTGTTAAATGTACAATCACTGGGGGTGAATCAATGGTGGAAAACAATCCAATTTACTTTCCAAACCCTTCAAACACTTAAGCTTTTAATATAACCATTTATGAATCATAAAAGATGTTTATAGTAAAGAACAATGAAGATAATGCAAGATCACCCACACAACATAAGATCTATGTGTGAAACCCTCTTGGGGAATAAAATCCACTCTCAAGCTTGAAAACACTTGGACTAATTTTATTACAAGATATTATAATTTAGAGAAAAATCAAGTCCTTTTAAAAAATATTTAGTGAAACACCTATTCCACAAAGAGCACCTATGCCTAATATGATCAAGTCCTCCTAACCACCTATTGGTCAAGTCCTTTTGACCCAAAACCTTGATCAAGTCCTTTTGACGAAAGGCATTTTAGTGAAATACCTATTTCATAAGGAGTAACTACTCCTAAATAAGATCAAATATTTTAGACACTCTTATTAAGTGAACACCTCCACCTTAGAACTGATGTCTTTAATACCTAATGATGGATCTCTAATTTTCTAACTCTTGCATAAAATCATTCTCTATCACATACATGCCTATCACATAGGCATGCCATAATGTCTCTCATTATTCACTCACCCTCATATACACACTTGGACCTCTTTTCACATATTCAACCTTTAAAATTGTAAGATCACTATTATGACATCAGAAATATGACCTATAATTCATACACATAGTCATCAAACTACTCTGCTCATCAACTCATCTAACATACACACTACGTATCTTCTCTTCTTTTATTCAATTCATAATCCTCTTACATAAGCCTTACACAATTCTATAAACCATATCATTTAGTTTCACTATTTATAGATCCTGCATGATTATAAACATCATGGTCAGCCATAAGACATGCCTTTACCCTTCAATCATCTAACATGAGTCACACTTAAGCACAACTCTCTTTTAAATAAGCCTAAGTCACATTTTATGTCTTATGGAGACCCATTCACCTCTTTTATACTTTTATAAGCAAACTAATAACACAAGAACACTTTCTAAGTACATGGACCCATTCCACATCATTTATAGGTCCTCAACTATCTATGTCCATCACATCACCCTCATGTTTAACACTCAAATAGCTCAAACACTTTTTTATACACATAATCATTATAAATGAAAACACATTCAAGTTTTAACCATTTTATCATACTATATATTATTGATCAAACATACTTAATGCACATAGATGGTCCTCATGGAGTCTACAACATAATCCAATAGTTATCTCACCTTTAAACATTGAGATACCAAAAAGCACAACTCAATTAACCTTATTAGGTTACTTGCAGAGCAAACATGATAACATAATCAGATTTAAAAATTCATAACTCTAATTTTACTTTCAAACCTTGAAATATATATTTCTAGATGTAGCTTGGAGTTCTCTACAAATTCTCTATTTATACCATGATCAAATTTTGCATGTATCAAAAGATATGTCCCAAAAACCAGACACTAGTCTTTCTTTTGTTAAATTAAAATATTTAAATTCAAATGTTAAAAATTAAACTTAAAACACCTTGTTCTCATCTCTTGTCTTTGCATCTCAAATTAAATAATCACCATCAATCTTTCTTAAAGTAGATCAACCTTTACCTTTCATCACTAATTATTGGATCTTCATCTTGACTATTTGACTTAATGCACTCCATTTATCTCCTATACATAGCTTGGTATTTATCTATGTTATGCATTGGACACCTTGAAATCATATCACTCAATATGCACCATATATCTCTATATGTATGAACATCTACTCATTGTTGGATCTTAGAAGAAACTCAATCTTTACTTCTACTCAATGTTAAACTTCAAACACTTATCCTCATCTCATTACTTCCTGACACCTTGGAATAAACATGCTTTATTGATATTTGTGTAAGGATCTCAATCTTTAACTTTTTTAACCAATGAACACTTTTACTCATTTGACTCAACATGCACCATAGATCTTCATTGTATGATCAACACAAGACATTATATATTCATTTGGTCTTGATATTTAACATCATTCAAAATAGACTACGTGTGGGGACCATTGTTATATTCTTAGAAGGCCAACTTTTATAAAGTCATATTTTACCTATCTCACTTTCCTATTCTCAAATTTGAACCATATAAACTAGGAAAAATACTAAACAAACCCATATGACTATTTCTTCTTGAAACATGTATGAGATATTCCATCACCAAAATAATTACTTAGATCTTTGCTATATTTAAACAAATAATTTACTTGATCACATATTCATTTTTCAATATCGATCTTTGATGTGATGAAATGCAAACCATCATATCTATCTTTGCAAATTGACTAAGTGTTGGAACTTAGTGCACTTTTATGTAAGGGACCAACTTTGTACCTTAGTAACTTTGGTTGTGTTTAGTAGAATGATTTGAAAAATGAACCATGTGATATCCTCTCATAAAATATTACATAAATATATAAAATATATCCTATAACCCTCACATGTGTGAGATATGATGACATCAAAATGCTTCCTCATATTTTTTTGTTACAAGCCCATTTATGCCTAGATGAACACAATGAAGAACTAGGTGAACTCCATTCATTCAGACAAGCTCTCCAATCATCCTTGACCACTGATCGAACCCATTTCACATGTTAATAATTAATATACATCCCTAATCATCTAAAACCATGCCAAAACTGAATATCAACCAAGCATACTGCAAGCATACTAGGATAAGCACATTACACACTTTGTCATTATCACTTAGACTTCAAGGCACTTTATCCACTCACATGGACACATCCATGACATCATCATGAAATCATTTACAACTCTCCAAAAATATCTCCTTTATCATTGATGTCAACACCCATCATAAAACAATATACAACTCACCTTCCTTCTTTTTCTTCAAGCACTCTCAAAATAGGAACTTTATCCCCCTTTGACATAATGACAAAGTGGGTAATAAATAATATTGAGGAATTTAAAATACTATAAATATAATAAGACTATCTTGGAAAGATAGTACAAACTTCCCCTTACCTTGATCCTACCTTTTCTTGCCTTGACAACTTCCTCTTACTACATGCCAACACCCTTCATCAACCAATCACTGCAACTAATGAAAAAAACAAAAAAAATACAAAAATATAATTTAACTCACCAATAAACATATAAGAGGGACTCCCCATAATACTTATGAGTAATTTCACCTCTTGGGCATCTTTAGATATCCACACACCATGAAGAACCACCATACGACTTACTAGCCTCTCTATTAGACCACCTCAAGGACCACCAACAAAACTTCAAGCCACTCACCAAATATAAAAATGATCTAAAAAAACTTGATAACTCTCCTAAAAACACTCATACCTTGATATTTTTGATAAACTAAAAAAAATCACTCTTCTTCTTATTAGGCCTATCTAGTCTCTTTGTATCTCTACCTAAAACTTGAAGAGCACACAATTTTCAATAGACACATCTTCAGGACCTAAAATTTCATATCTATATCATTCTCATATTTCAATTTAATCATAACTATTTTCATCACCTTGATCATCTTATACAACATACTTTATTCATTAACCAACTTTCTAATTAGGCCTCCATGTTGACAAAAACATGAATAATTTGAGAACCACAAACCTTCAAATATTTGTGAAACATGATTTGACAACCCATTTGGAACATTCAACCTATTAACAATCCTAAAAATTCACTTCATAAGGAAAACCACTTTTATATCATAGACTAAAACCTTAGAATCTGAGAACAAGTAGGGTCAACAAACCTTGTTCTAGTCAATGCTCACCTCTAAAAATTCTTGCACACCTGAAGATAATAAACATCACACACTTTTGTACTAAGGTTTTATATTCCATACCTTTGGGAACCTTGAATTCATATACCATGGCTTTTGACCTACAATAAGATAGATAAACCTAGGAGCACACATAAACTTCTAAAAGGCACAAACAAGATCATCAAGATATAAAACCACCTAAAATAGATCTGAAAAAGTGTAAAAACCTTTATAAACACCAAAATATTATTTAAATCCATCAATATCATTAATCCACCTAGAAACACCCATTCTAACCCTATACTATAGCTCCACAAACCTCTAGAACAAGCTCATGAACTTTTTATTCCCTCTTAACCAATGACCTTCTAATATCAACACAAGTATCTATATAGATTGGCATTATGATCTTTAACACACAAAATTTCTTCTCCATAATAAAGATGCCTCTTAAGAAGCATAGGTAGAGACATCCTAATTCAAAATGTCTTAGAACAATGTGAAACTAGGAGTTGCCCACAACTCCTCATATTCCTTCTCCTCCTTGCTCATTTGATGCTTATAGTTATTCTTCTTCTTTTGAGGCTTAAGAGAAGCAACATGGTCATCTAATAAAACATTCTCCTTCTCTTTTATGATTATATTGACAATACATAGAGACAACATAGATTCATGACATACCTTTTCATCTATAGAATTTTCCTTGCATCTTGGAACCTTATCACTAAGTACTAAAAATTGATGTTTTTTTAACAATACTTACTGAACAATAGATGTTCACTTGGATCCATACACATCTCATAACCACACTTAACCAGCACCTTGGTCTTCTCCTTGAACTTGGTATCTTTATTTATAACATGAGTAGATAATGAGAGTCTTTGGCACTCTTCAACATCTATAGTATTCTCCACCATAACAAATAGATTACTTGGACCTTTAGTCTCATCATGACTCATACTTAATTTTTGGGTTTCATGAGTTAATTTATCTTCTTCTTTGTACTCTAGGAGACTAACTAAACCTATTCTAATTTGTAGACCTTTGCTTGAAGAATTTAGTAATGTGACCAATCTTTTCAAAGTTGTGGCAAACAATAATCCTTGGTGGAAACTCATATTGTCTTACTTTGTTCAAAAAAAAAAAAATTCAATTTATCCAATGTCATGACAACTAAAGAAAACTAATCTTTTTAAAGAAGACTTACCTTATCTTTCTTTATTTGTACAATGCTTAGCAAAGGTTCACTCATTAAGATAGTTCTATGAAAACTTATTTATATGCAAACTTATGACCTCCATCATAGTTTTATGCAAACTTATTTCTAATAGGTCTCTTGCATTCTTTAGGTCTATGCCCAAACTGATTATAAGTATATCAGTAACCATTAAAATTTACATACCTCATGACATTCACTTTTCTAACATGATTTATCTTTATTCTACTAGTTCCTTCATTCCTTAACTAATTTTTGACCTTCAAGGTTTGATTAGTCTTTATTTTGTCATGAGTTTCATTCTCTAGTTATTATTTATATTTAAGAATAGTTCTATCACTTACATTATTTTCACCATTCAAAATATTGTCTATATCACTTGAGCTCTTTTCAAAAAAATTAAATGACTTCATCTTACTAGATGACTTCTCTAAATTAGATTTTAATGATTCATTTTCAATTACATACCTTGAACATTCATCTTCTTTATCTTTCAAGCTTGTATAAAGGATTTACAATTGACAACTGAGATGCTTGACTAGATCTTCATGCTCCTTGGTGTCTGCATTCATTCTTTCCTCATACACACTAAATTGTTCCTCATAGTCTTGGATTTGATACTTCATATTCTTCTCAATATTTAGTTCTTCAAGAGTATTTATCAATGCAGTCTCATAGTCCACCTTATTTTTATCATCATCTGAATCAATCCAAGTAGACTCCTTTTGATGTACGTAACTTCCTTTCTCAGCCATGAAGAGGGATTCATCTTCAATGGGAACATCATCTTCATGATCACACTCTGATTCACTATCTTCACTCTCATCTGATAAGTTATATTATTTATGGGTGTAGATAATCTTCTTGTTCTTTAATAACTTATTCTTATTTTCATACTTTATAAAACCTTTATTCTTTTTATCATACCTATATGTATTCTTGTCTTAATCTTGGTCTTCATCATGCTCTTCATCATCATTTTCTTATTCTTAAGAGGCAACTTATTAGAAAAATGTCCTACCTCTCCATAGTTGAAGAGTTTAAGGGGTAGTTTACCCTTATACTTTCTTGAACTTGTTTTTAATTTCCTTGAAATCAAAACAATTAGTTCATGCTCATCTATATCATAAATGTCATCCTTCTTAGGTTTTTTACCTTGTAAATTCTTCTTTGGCTTCATTTTAGTCTTGAAATTTACTTCCTTATTTAGTGGTATATCACCATTTAGTCTCATCTCACAAGTAATAAGGGTGTTATGCAATTGATCCATCATCAACTAAGTAAGATCATGACTTCTTCTATAGTAGATACTTTTGGATCAAATTTGAGGGATAAAGACCTTAATATTTTTTGAACTATAGTAGCCTCTTCAAGGTTCTCTCTAACACATTTGATGATGTTCACAATCTCATCAACTCTCTACAGAAAGGATGCCACATAATATTATTCATTCATTTTGAGACATTCAAATTACCTTATATGACTCTACAACTTAGTAAGCTTGACCTTTGAATCTCCTTCATAAATGATCTGCATTTTATCCCATGTCTATTTATCATATTTACAATGGATTACCTTAGTGAAATTAGTATTTTTAAGACCAAAAGTGATGTCATTCATTTATTTAGAATTATTCTCAAATAGCTTATTATCTACAGTAATACATGGAGGAGTAGTAGGAGCAACATAACCATCCACAATGGATTTCCATACATCAAACCATAGGTACATAATGTATGTCCTCATCCTTGCACTCAAAAAATTATAATTAGATTCATTGAACATTAGTGGTTGCTTAGTAGAGAAACCTCCTTGCATTTGATGACTACCCATATTGTACCTTGGATCACCTTTAAGTTGTCAAGACTTTATCAAAGGACCTACTCTGATACCAATTGTTAGAAGTATAATCACTAAGAATGGGGTGAATTAGTGGTGGAAAACAATTCAATTCAATTTACAAACCCTTCAAACAGTTAAGCTTTCACTACAACCATTTGTGAAGCTTAAAATATGTTTATAGCAATGAAGATAATGAAAGATCACACACACAACACTAGATACCTTTACATAGCACCTTGGAGTTGATCTCCTATATATAGCTCGATATTTATCTTTATTATATATTAGACACTATAAAATCATCTCACTCAATATACATTCTTTATATGTAAATGTAAGAAAATTTGCTCACATTGGATCTTAGAAGAATCCTGATCTTTACCTCTAATCAACATTAAACTTCAAACACTTATCTTCATCTCAATGCTTCCTGACACCTTACAAAAAACATGATCCATTAATCCTTATGTAAGGATATTGATCTTTAACTTTGTTAACCAATGAACACTTTGACTCATTTGACTCAAAATGCACCATAGATTTTCACTGTATGATCACCCATGAGCAATTAGATATCCATCATGTCCTAATCTTTATCATCATGGAAAATAGAATAAGTATGGGGACCATTGTTATCTACTTGGAAGGAAAACTTTACATAGCCATATCTTTTACCTCACTCACTCGTATGTGCTCAAATTTTAACCATATGAACTATGCAAAATACTGAACAAATCCATATGACCATTTCCTCTTGAAACATCCACATGTGTGACATATGCCATCACCAAACTATTTTATCAAATCTTTATTATACTAAGACAAATAATATAATTGAGCTCAGATTCATTTTACATCATTGATCTTTGATGTGATGAAATGCAGGCCATTAGATCTACCTTTGAAAATTGATAAAGTGCTAGAGCTTAGTGCACATTTTTTAGGACCAACTTTGTGCCTTAGTAACTTTGATTGTACTTACTCGCATGATCTAATAATTAAACCATGTGATCTTCTCACATAGGATAATCCATCCATATATATCATTTCTTATAACCCTCACATGTGTGAGATATGATGACATCAAAATGTCTCATATTTTTCTACTACAAACCCATTTATGCCTAGATGAAAATAATGAAAAATTGAGTGAATTTCACTCATGCACACAAGCTCTCCAATCATCCTTGACCACTGATAGGACCCATTTCATATGATCAATACTTTATAAAAATACATAATTATTTCAAACCATGCCAAAACTAAATCAACCAAACATACTACAAGCATACTAGGACAATCACATTGCACACTTTGTCATTATCACTTATAATATAAAGGCACTTCATCCACTTACCTGAACAACTCCATAACATCACCATGACATCATTGATATATCTCCAATAGAATGTGTTGCACCCAACATCCCCTCTTTTCATAGGAAATGGGGACCCACCTTTTAATTATTGTCTTGATTTGTTTTGAGCCCCCCTTTTTTGTTTTATGCAAATTCTAGAAAAAGTAACGGCTTAGCCTTTCATATTTTGGTATGGTTTTGGTGTGGTAGCATTGACATTATATCTTCATGGACTTGGATTTACCTTTTTTGGATTTTTGAATTAGATCCTTTAGTACTTTATCAAGGACAAATGTCTCATGAAGTAGACCCTTTGAATTGCTATAAAAAATGAAGTACCTTTGACATTTTACCCTTTGTATTTTATTCTCTCTTTGACCTTCTTAGAAAAATCCTTTAGACATTTCATATGAAAGAATTTTCACTCTTCATTCCCAATGCACCTATCCTCCCCACTCTATGTAACCTACCCTTTAGGATTTTATAAGTTACCCTTAAGTGTATGGTAGTACCCTTTAAGAAATCAAACCAGCCCTTTTAGCCTCTACAAATTAGACCCTTCAAACACTCATTAGCATGAAATTGATCCTTCAAAGTCTTTCACATGGACCCTTCAAGACCCTCCTAGCTGACCATTTGGCCTTTTAATATTTATCTTGTCCACTCCCCTTCAACCTTATCTCATAGGGCACATACCCTTTGGGTCTCTTGAAAGGTACCTTTTGGCATTTTGGAATATTTAGAATTGATCATTAGATCATTCTTTTGGAACTTCCATTTTTGGACCTTTTAGTCATTTCTTTAGGACTTTTATTTTGGAAATTTTTTTGATGAAAAATCCCCCAAGGAACCCTTCTAAAGGAAACTTCCCTTTTAGAACTCCTAAACCTACCCTTCAAATTTTGTTGAAGCTACCCTTCAAGATTTTTGAAAAGGTCCCTTAGATGTACAAAATTACCCTTCTAAATTTTTTGAAAATTACCTTCATCCTTTTCCTTTAAAATTTTTGTTCCACACCCTTACCTTATTCCTTAAAACCTTTTGTTTTGGGCCTTTTATTCAATACATAAATATCAAAAATTCTTGTAGGGTACCTACCCTTCGATCTCTTTCTAGACATACCCTTTAGACTTTTGTCAAAGTACCCTCCAATGTGGCCATTTACTCTTCAATACCTTTTGTCCAAGAACTTCTATCTTTAGCCCAAATTCCTTTGAACATGGTATCTAAGAAAATTCTACCCTCCAAGTTAAAGGTACACACCCTTCAAAAGTTTGGAAATAGTCCCTTAGTCATACCAAAATACCCATTTTAGATATCAAAAGTACCCTTCAAGGATCCCAAAGTAGACCCTTTGGACTTGTGTCATAGACCAAAGTGCCCTATGAAGTGGACCCTTATAGTCAAAAGAATTCCTTTAGAATTTTTTGTGTCTATCCTTTAGCCTAGCACCAACCCTTCAGGCCTTATCCATTAACCCTTCAAAACAATTATTTTATAACCTTTTCCCTACAGAGTAACCCCCTTAGAATAATTCATGTGGACATTATATTCAAAGATTTTATTCCACACCCTTACCTTATTCCTTCAAACCTTTTGTTTTGGACCTTTTGTTCGATACATAAATATCAAAACAATTCTTGTAGGGTACCTACACTTCGATCTCCTTCTAGACATACCCTTTAGACTTTTGTCAAAGTACCCTCCAATGTGGCCATTTACTCTTCAAGACCTTTTGTCTAGGAACTTCTATCTTTAGCCCAAATTCCTTTGAACATGGTACCTAAGAAAATTTTACCCTCCAAGTTAAAGGTACACACCCTTTAAAAGTTTGGAAATAGTCCCTTAGTCATACCAAAATACCCATTTTAGATATAAAAAGTACCCTTCAAGGATCCCAAAGTAGACCCTTTGGACTTGTGTCATAGACCAAAGTTCCCTACGAAGTGGACCCTTATAGTCAAAAGAATTCCTTTAGAATTTTTTTGTGTCTATCCTTTAGCCTAGCACTAATGCTTCAGGCCTTATCCATTAACCCTTGAAAACAATTATTTTATATTTTTTTCCCTAAGGAGTAACCCCCTTAGAATAATTGATGCAAAAATTATATTTAAAGCAATTCCCCTAAAGTAATTATCCATGGATAATGACCTAAAAGCACCTATCTGATACTAGATCACTAAGAGTTTAATGAGAAATATCATTAAAACTATGCCCATACTTAGCTAATTTAAGGTAAAATACTTCTTATTTGATAAAAGGACCCCTTCTAACCCAAGCTAATGAGTTTGAAATAAAATAAAATTAAATGTTACATATTTATGCCACACAAGCTAATATTTAATGCAGAATCTTATATAGTCAATATGCATCTGCTACCACCATCATTGTGCATTCAAGTTAACTTATGATTAAAATATCTTATTTTTAATAACAACCACACACCCTAGTTCATGTTTTAGGAATTTTACAAATACAAAAATGACTGAGCTAAGAGCCAAAGGGAGAATGTAGTGTATAGTAATTTTCATCATCTAGTGTGTAAAAGCCATGACGTCCTCATCAAGGTCATCATAGGGAACTAATCCTCCCTCTACATTCTCAATTAAGGATTCCATAGAGTTTAAGGACACTGTATTTGATGTAGAGACATTTGAGAATAGATATAACAATTACTCATAGCTTTGGGATATTATTGATTTAGTGAAAAAAAATTTCATTGATGATGAAACAACGTTAAAAGACAAGCTGTTTGTTAGAGAGTTACTAGCTTAAAAACAACGAAGATTGCACTTTGACACAGCCAAACTAGAGGTCATGCTTTGTATAGACATTCTTAGAGACCTATTATTTCAAGTCAAAATTTCCCAAGATATTTATTTTCTACATTTTCATGGTGACACAAGAGTCACATGCATCTTTGAAGAATATTTTTAAAGATACCTATCTCTTGGCATACCAGACATTTACTTTGATAAGCATACTTTGGTTCAATTCAATAAAGAGAATTCACTCTAGGGAACACTAAAATATTGGATGATACCAAATGAAACCATCAAATGGAAAGGGATGAAGCCATAAGGAGTAATTTTAATTGATAAATTTAGAATGGGAGTCTGAATAGGTATGGCATTATTGAATAGGTTATATGACATGCCTAGAATCCATTTTATAAATCTAGATTGGGTACCATTATTACACATGATGTTTCTTATTATTTTTGAGATTTAATCAATTTGAGGTTAAGAGAAAAAATTATGTACAAAAGCAAATGTCCCACCCTATCTAGGGATTTTTAAATGATGTCATATCTGCTTGATGTAGCCATGGGAACATGTTATAAGTACTTAGGTAATCTATGGGATCCTACCACAAATTTCATAAAAAAATATAATTTGTGATCATTATCATTTATTACATATATATAGCTACCATAAGCATATGGTCAGGATATGTGAAGATGTTTACCCACAGGTATGTCAAGCCATTCACTGTTCACTGATCCCTTGTTTAGGAAATTTTTTTTTGAAGAATTTAAAATAAATGGGGGATTATTTTCTCTATCATTAATTCACTATGATCATGATTTGAGGTAACAATATTGAACACTTACATCTCCAAATATATGTACCAAACAAGTTGGTAGAACAAGAGATTACTTTCTAGCTCTAGAATAACATTGAGGAGTATTTGGTCTGATAAAAGAAAGCTCTCTAATTTGGGAGTTTCATTTTATTAGGTAGGATGATCTACCAAGTAAAGAATCATCTTAGATATTTATGAAGAAAATGAATTTGATATAGATTCGTCATAATGGTTAGAAGATATTTGGACCTACATGGGCTCATCTAGAAGTATATTCATGGATTTAACATTCCTTATTTTCATCAGCCTTATTGCTATGAATTTATATTTCTAAATACTATATTAGATGAATAGGTTATATAGCAATAATGAATCACTATACTATAGGAGGATCATTTAAAAATGATCCAATTTGAGCACAATATCTCTACTAAGGAATTCGATAGTAGGCAAGCTCTCTATCAAGGATGGTTATACATAGACTTTTTGAGGGGAAATCTAAGTGAATAGGGTAGTTCCTCTTCTTAAGAACTCCCAATAAAATTAAATTTAAAGTTATTAAAGAAATATCCTAGGCTATCTGATCCTAACCCCTAAGTTGGAGGCAAAAGAGGAGACCCTATAAACTTGGATTCAAATGAAGAAAAGGATGGAGTGCAAGTGATGCCTATCATCAACACTAGTCAAGTTTTTACAACCATCCCCAAAGCATCCATTGATTTACCTACTAGATGGCCACTTTATAAGAAATTTTATCCACCCCTTCAAGTTATCCCACTCTAATTAATATACCTTTGGTCTATAATAGGAAGCTAAAGGCCCCCACAAGCAGCCCCATAATGCATACTCACTAGGCTTGCCCACTCTACCTCCTAGTTTGGGACCAAGGGAGGATCAGATTATAATCAAGGATTTAATAGATGATTTAGATAATTAAGCTAAGTTAGAGATAGCAAAATCTTTGAGCCTTCAAATAGATCCCATTAAACTAAATATTTAAGGTATTTCAACTTCTATAAGTTTCCCTTAAATTTGTATTATTGACTTAGTCCCAATTTCTTCTATGGAATTTCTCATTTCCTTCACTACATCCATACCTTTCATTCCTTACACTTCTTCATCCATCCTCTCCATTTAACTAACTCCCATTTATCCCTCAATTTCACCTTCTATCTCATTCCCTACAACTATTCCCTTTGTACCAACTGGCACCTCTACTGTGAGAGTCTTGAAGGAGAAGAAGGTAGCCAAGAAAGTACAGACTACTCTTACCCCCCCTAACTTCATGTATAATCCACACAAATTTATCTTCCACTTCCCACTCCCACTTCCATAGAATAAGCCATAATGACAAGCATAACCAAGGGAAAGAAGACCCAACCTCAAATACTTATAGTCCATCCACTCCCACAAGTTAGAGGAGTGGGTTGGTCTAAGATCATATGGGCTTCCTTACCTAATGTTTTGACTAAGCCAAGTAAGAAACATAATAAAATAGAGGAGGTTGAAGAAGAAATTTTTGTTACAACTATGGATATACCCCTCAATATTCCATCTTAGGCAATGGATTTAAGGGGAAAAACTTCATAAAAGCCAAGAATAAGGTAACTGAACTACCTTCTATGACCACCTTGATTGATCCTCCAAATGATACAATTAAAATGGTCAAGAAGAGGAAACTTCAATATGATCAGGGCATAAACATTATCTTTGAAGAATGATAACCAGTGTTTCCCCTTACCAAGAGGTAGAATAGGTAGCAAAGACAACCTATTTATGAAGAAAATATTTCAAACTTGGCACAAATGCACAAGGATGATATGGTGGCTATCCATAAAAATACTGAATTAGCTTGATATGATCTTGAAGATATAGTACAAGGATTAGAAATTGATATAGAACAAATTAATGAACAATCCCATATAGTACAAATTCTTGTGGAAATTGAAGTTGAAGTCAAAGAGGCCATATCTAAATGTTATAATTCTAGAGGCCATAGAATTTATGAAGGATGATATGACACTTGATGTAAACCAATAAAACCAATTGTGTAATTATTTTGTTCAAGTTAGTGCCAACGTTAAAATGTTAGTGGTTTACACTAGAAACTCCTTATATAATCACCTTGATTTAATGACTATGCTTGAGGCATTTAATGCCTTGAATCTTGTAGTCATATTATATGCGGATGAAAAGGAGTTTCTCAAAGTAGTTATGGCCATGATTCTAGAGTATCAAGTATATGAGGATCAACTCCTCATAGTTTTGGATGATCTCAAATTTTCCAAAGTAAGAGACTCTATAGGAAAATTGGTAAGTAGAATCAATTTTGACAAGATGGTCTATGAAGCCACTAAAAACTTAAAGCAAAGTATCCAAGGTTTGTATATTGAAAAAATAGATTCTAAGATAATTAAATAATGGAAAAATTTAATTGAAATATAAATATTTAAGAGCAAGTTCCAAATCACTAAGGATAAACATGAAAAATACCTTGGGCAAACAAAAAGGCTTCATTGATCACCATTACTAAATTAGATATCGTTTGCCAACAAAATGAGGAAGCACATTAATTTTAAGAGGATAATAAAAAGAATAAAGCATCTAAGGATATAACTTCAACTTCAACTTCCACACCTACCAAAGTTCATGTAGCTCTGCAAACTACTCAACCTTTACCAACTAAAATTTTATGCATGTCCAAATTTATTTTTGTAAAAAGCACATATATTTAGATTGAACCAATCAACTTCAAATATTATTTTAATGCACAAATTAAATTTATTTATTAATATATTTTTATTCAGTGTATAGCTAGACTTAGAACTGCATGTTCTAAACTACTATGTAATTATCATGCATAGACTCAGAGGATGAGTTCACCCCTTTCTAAAGATATATAAATACATTTTACTACCATAAATTAATTTTTAGTTAGATAATTTTGGAATATAGAGTAGTGATCCATTTTTGGTCATCAAGCATAGTATTCTAATTTTTTTCTTTTTGATTCTATGTAAATAGTATTTATTTATATGGGTGTTTGTTTTAATAATCTTCAAATGTGTTAAAGTTGTGAATAGATTCTTGATTGTTTTGATTAGTATACTTATATTACATGTGTATTAGTTATTAAATATTGGTGAATATATTGACTAAAATAACAAAATTAAGATTGAATCATATTTTTGGAATGTGTATTTGTGTTTTCTTGGTATAGTTTTTTTATTGCATGCTAAAGTTGTCTCGGATAATTAACTTTACTTGAGCCATAATATCCAAACTAAAGGGTGTGAAATAGATACCCTAAATAGAGAAATCTTTACTAAGGCTAGTGAACTTCCTATACCTTTGTTCCTTAGAATCCATATCCATATCTATTTGTACGTGTGCACTTGCTGCTAGCAATAGGTACTAGTTTTAAGAAAACATAGGTCTATCTAGAAACCATCCATAGAAGTGATTATTTGAGAACCAAAAATATTTATTTTATACCTTACCTTTACCTCATTTTTTAAATAAATATCTACCTACCTTATATTTGAAACCATCCACCCATTTCACTCACTTAAGAGACCACATTATTGTAGTAATCACAGCTCCATCCAAAAAGCCTTGTAAAAAACCTACATAATTTACCTTTGTTCCATCAAAAGATTGAAATATACTATATAACTTCAACTCATGCCTTGGAGTGGAAATTTCCTCCATTCATATCCTAAAACATTAGAAGTTACCTTGTCAATTATGGTGTGCATAAAACCCACATCAATAGTTAGCTGGTGCTAGAAGGAGGGCCCCAATTTCCTCCCTATAATAGAGGTTAACCCTTGTGTAGAGTTGTACTAGAGTCACCCATGAGATTAACCAGATCTAATTCCTAAGCTGGTTTATTAGTATCACCCTTAACAATCAATATAAGACCTATATCTATGCCAATATCTCTAGTTTAGAGCAACCCACTTCTGTTAAGGCAACCTTCACCTATAAAGAACCTTTACCTTAACAATTAACCAATGGCCCAACAATAACCTTGGCTAGTTGGATCTACAACTACCATCCCAAGGGATATATATGAGCTTCCCTAAAACCCTAAAAAATACCTACCAACCTTTGTTCCTTCAAGAGTAAGGATAATAGAAGAGCATATTAAGGCCTTTAAAGATACACTAAAATTGATGAATGTAGTATATGAATATGACACATGTCATTTATTTCTATTTACTTTGATGGATGAAACTTATGATTGGTATTTAAACCTAACAAAAAATTACATAACCTCATGCTCATAGTGCTAAACAACTTTTATTGTGTAATTTGGATATGTGACTAATCTAGGGCTAGTGTACCAACACTTCATTATCATCAAATGGGAGCCCAACAAATTGATGCATGTTTTCAATGAAAGGTGGTAAAAGATGTATAAATTGTTGACCCTGGACTACAAACCACAACCAACATTATCATTAGAGATGTACAAGAATGACCTGGACCCTATCACTATCATATTCTTAAGAAGAGTCATTGTTGTCAATACTTTAGCATTAGCATTCAATGAAGTGATCAATATTGATAAGCAACTCAATCCTTAGACACCTACAACACATAATGACAATAATGGGTTCCCTACACTCAATCTAATACCATACATGCAGTAGAATGTGCCTACATATAATCAAAACTAGTTATATGGATTGCCCCTACTGACACACATGATGCAACTAAATCTTGTCTACCTAAACACTCACATGACAATGGTTACCAACACAATGAACAAGTAGTTACTCCTTCTATGGTTTTTCTACAAAGAATAAATTCTACAAAGGTTTAATTGGAATCTATCCAAAAGATGGTTCAAAAATTGAGAATGAATTTTTAAACATGTATCAAAAATTAGGTAATACCAATACCCAGATGAACAACTAGAATATCAGGTTCCCAAGATATAACATGCCCTTAAATTGGCCTGTAAATAGTGTTGAGTAGTTTGGCAAACTCCTAGATCAACATCACTAAAATAACTCTCCCCAATTGGTGAAGAATACACAATACACCTCATCATGGTGATCTTGATTGTGTCAAATTCTATATAGCATTTTAAATATTTCAAAGAGAAGTGACTAGGAAGGATCAGATGAATAATCTGCTAAAATCACATCAAGATCTAAGACTTACCAACATAACCATGTTATTTGAGACTTATGAATTTCCCTTCCCAGGAGAAGATGAAAATAAACTAGAGGATAATTTAGAGTAATTACATGCTTTTAAATATTTCTAGAGGGGTTCATATAATCTAAGGAACAAGTAACCTCTGACCACCTCAACTCCTCTGAATACTACAATAATTCCACCCAACCCTAAGGAAAACAATGATCCATCTCCTTTAAAATGGAATGATCCACTACCAATCAAGGAAGAATCAAACAAAAATGGAGGATATAATATTATAGAAGATATGAATAAGATCAAGGCCAATATTACACTTCATGAATTGGCCCAAATCATTGAACAAAAGGATTTACTAAGGAGGTCTATCACTAGAAAGGCCCCTCATGGAGAAGACTAAGATAGATTCAAACAAAACAAAGGAAGCAAAAGTGGTTGACACTAGTGTCATATAAATACTAAACCTAAGGTACCACCATTCTTGCTAACTATCAGGGCATTTGGTAAGAATATCCATAATTATTTAGTAGATTTAGTGGCATCTACTACTGTTATGCCTACTTCTATATGTAAAAAGATTGGCCTTACTCTCAGTCATTCAAAGAGATCTATTTCTTATCTAGATAAAATGATGGCACCAATGGTGGGAGAGATAAATAATGTGTATATTCAAGTATCATTGGAACTAAGAGTCCAGATGAATATCGATATCCTAGTAGTGGACATACTAGAATGATATGGATTATTACTAAGTAGGGACTAGTGTAAAACACTTAATGGATACCTTTGCATAGATTTTTCACACATTTGGTTACCATGGAGAGCAGTTTAAAATCAAATCTGAATTGATAGGGATCCTAGTATGAAGTATTCCATCATTGAATATAATGTTAAGAATGAACATGTAAAGTATGATTCTCCCTCATTAGGCATCTACACTTTTACCACTCATATTTAATTCCATAACAAAGATCCTAAAGGATCAAATCAACTATGGACAATTCATTTTTATGAATCTAAGTCCAAGCAAGGATTAGGATTGGGAGTAGAGCTAATTGATCCTCTAGGAAAAGAATTTTTTGGCTACTTATAGGTTATAGTTTCCATGTACAAATAACATAGTTAAGTATGAGGCTCTAGTCTTAAGATTATAATTCTCACTATAGATAGATGTAAAATCAATTAAGGTATATGGGGACTCAGTAATCCACCAAATAAAAAATAAATACCAGTGCAAATTATCTTATTTAAATTATTATAAGCATAGAGCATGAGATATAATCGAGAGCTTTGAAGCTTTCAACATAGTATTAGTCCCTAGAGAGCAAAATCAAGCCATTAATTCATTGGTTATCACTACTACCAAGATGGAGCCATTGCAAGAATATGAGATAAATGAATTTTCTATTGAATTACTATCTATTCCATCTATTCTAGACAATGTGGAGAACTTTTAGGTTTTTGAGGATGACCAACAAAATATCTAGTTGTTGAATAATTTGGGAGAGTTTGAGTCCCAAATCATAGATGATAGAGACATTGGTCACTAAGAAGACATAAGTAAAAAGGTCATTCTCTAGCTCAAGGAAAACTAAATACCAACTAGTTTAATATCTTTAGAGAGGACATTTGATGTGGATCTAGATGCATAACAACTTCAATAGCCCAAGATCAATGAATTTGATATTAAGAAATAAAATTTAGGGGATGAACATAACTCATGTTATGTCAACATTAGTCTGATCTGCACTTCAAAGGAGAGACAAAAAATTAAGGATCTTATTACTCAATACAGGGATGTCATCACTTAAACATATGAGGACTTAAAATTATATGATCCATAGGTCATCACACATACAATCCCCCTAAAATCAGATCATAAACCATTTATATAGACATATAGGTGAGTTAATCTTATCCTTAAACCCCTCATTTTGAAAGAAGTAGAAAAGTCACTAAGTGCTAAAATCATCTTTCCAATCTGGCATTCCACTTGGGTGGCTAATTTGGTCTCAATAAGGAAGAAGAGCAGTAAAATCAGACTCTATGCAGACTTCAAGAATTTGAACAAAGCTTCAAAAAAGGGAAATTATCCTCTACCATCTCTGGATGAAGTCATACAAATAGTAAAGGGCTCTAAAATGAAGTCCTTCCTAGATGGATTTTTAAGCTATAATTAGGTATTAGTGCATCATGAAGATTGGATGAAGATAATGTTTACTACAAAATGGGGAATTTATGCATATAAAAGGATTTTTTTAGGCCTAATCAACATAGGAGTTACCTTCTAAGTCACCATGGACCATGCCTTCAAAGGATTAATAGGGAAGTGCATAATTATTTACATGGATGATCTAACAATATTTTCAAAGAATCGACAAGATAATGTAAGTCACCTACAATTTATATTTGAGTAGTGATATAAATTTGGTGTTTCATTAAACCCAAAGAAGAGTATATTCAACATTACTAAAGGTAAGCTATTAGGACACATCATCATAAAGGATAGGATTACTATTGATCCATATACGGTTTAAGTGATTTTGAAGATTTAACCACCCAATAGAAAAAGGAACTAAAATCATTTTTTGGGAAAATTAACTTCATAAGGAAGTTCATTTTATGATTTGGAAAAATTATCAAGCCCCTTAATGCCATGCTCAAGAAAGATGCTATGATAGAGTGGACATCTAAGGCCAAAAATTCTTTTTAGGATATCAAATATGATATATCATAAACTCTAATTTTAATCAGTCCCAACTTCACAAAGGATTTCTATCTATACTCCTTCACTTTATACCATACAATTACTATAGTTATCACTCAGAATAAGGATGGGATAGAACATCCTATCATTTTTATGAGCACTAATTTGAAAGACACTGATCTTTGATATTCTATGATTAACAAATAGATCTTTGCCCTTGTCAAAGTAGTCAAGAAATTTTGACATTATATCTTAAGGAATGAAACCATCTCTATTATGCCTAATCATATTGTCAAGCTCACCTTATCAAAAAATGAGTTGTGATAATTTTGAGGTAAATGGATGGCTAAGATCCAAGAGTTTGACATAGATATCAAGCTTAAAAAGATTGTTAGAGGATAAGGTATTATTCAACTCATAATTGAGTTAGATCCCCATATCACCATTGAAGAGGTATGTCAAGCCAAGGTATATAAAGGTGAATGGTATATAGATATAATTCTGTACTTACTTCTAGGACCATGTCCCCTTGAATATAATATAGAAATAAAAAGAGATTTGAGACTCAAGACTATCAGTACATGATTAAAAAGGGAGTTCTCTATAGAAAAAACTATGAAGGAATCTATCTTAGATGTGTGGCTACAAAAGAAGCTATAGAGATCCTAGGGAATTTGCATCAAAAGATAGGTAGTGACCATCCTTTGAGGAATAATAAAACTCACAAGATCCTAAGGTTTGGATATTATTGGTCAATAATTTTCAAATATGCTCACACATGTTAGAACCTACCATGAGTGTCAAATTTCAGACAAAAGAGAAGTACACCTAGCCATGACACTATAAATAGTTTTTGAAGGAACACCATCTACCCAATGGGGCTTAGACTTCATTGGCATAATCAACCCAAATTATTTAATAGGCCATAATCACTACAAAACATTAAAGAGCACAAGATGTAATTTTTTTTTTGGAAGAACATGTAACAACTTGATTAGGCACACTAATTGCTCTAGTATATGACAATCGACCTAATTGCATGTCAAAAGGGTTTACTAAGTGGGCACATGACAATCAAATCATCATCATGTCAGATTAAAACCATTACCATTAGGGAAATGGGTTAATAAAGTCAATGAATAAAAATCTAATAGATGAAATCAATAAATCTGTAGGAGACAAGCCTAGAGAATGGCATAATTTATTAAAGTGTGCTCTTTGGGTAGACTAGACAAGGCATAAGCAAGCTATTAGTGCCTCACCTTACTTGTCGGTGTATGGATGCAGACCTATCTTCCCTATCAGATTAAATCTTCCCACTTATCAATTCATTCAAGACTACACAGAGCCTAGTGATAAAGATGAGTCTAGACTATTGGATATAATTGAGATGGAAGATTCTAGGAATGAGGCATTACAAACATTCAACAAACATCAAGACCTAGTCAAATGATGGTTTAATAAAAGGGTGAAAGTCAAAGCATTTAGGATTTTAGACCTAGTGCTACTATGGGATAAAGCCCATGAAAAGAAAGAAAAACATGAAAATCTGCCTTGTTATGGATTAGACCTTATCAAATTTTAGATATTGTAGGTGATAACATATTTCAACTAAAAGACCTCCAAGGTAATGAGTTGACATAACCAATAAATGGATAGTTTCTAAAGCATCACTTCAAAACTATTTCATCTATGGATCTTACTAATTAAGAATGATCAAGGTAAGTTTAGATTAGGAGTAGATTAGATTTCTTGCTTTCTATACTAGTCTTTCTTGCTTTTAGTTTTTGTTTCCTAGATTAGATTTTGATGTTTTCTTAGATTGGTTGTTTTGTGTTTTCCTAGATGACCAAAATTGGGTTTATTCTATTGTGACAAATTTTAAATTTAGACTAACCATGATCATAACTAGTAAAAAAGGGGAATTAAAATTTATGGTATTTTGGACTAGCTCACAAGTGGGATGAATCCCTAATTTTTTTTGGGTATTAGGACAAAGGTAAGTGATAGTGCATTATTTTGAATGATGTCATAGTTGAGTACCTTTACCAAGTATTAGAATTTAATCTCAAGGTGTTTTATAAAAAATTAAAAAGTTTTCCTATTTCACTGGATCAAATGCACTCATCATAAACCTACTAGAAATGATAATTTTAGGTCTAGATTTGGCTAGAAAGGACATCCCATTAATGATTTGTCTTATAATTTTACCACACCATTGGGGTTCCATTTCTTCTCCTTGAAAAAAAAATGATGATGAGTTAAAAGAGTAAAAGAAAATCTAAAGAAAAAGGGTTCACGTGATGAAATAAGGTCAATGTACCACACATCATGATCAAGTGAATGGGAAATAGTGAAGCAAGAATAAAAGGAAATCAAGTTACCTCTATTGGGGCTATGGACACCTAGATGGTAGCATAAAATTCTTGAGCCTCCTTTATTTTTTGAATTATAAAGGATACTGAAATGAGACCTATAACCACATCAAAACCTTATAAAAACTCATCGTAATAGAGGTTAAATGAATCTCACACATAGATCCAAGAAATTTTAAAGCAAGTATGTCATGTAAATCTACTTATGAGTCTCTTTCATATTTTTGATTTAAATATTCTTTTGTGGCATACTTCAGAATTGATCCATGATTGTAAGATAGAGTTTTGGGTTCTTAAATACTCAAGAGTATTCCCCCTGTGAGTTTCCATTTGTTGCACTTAACATCCCCTCTTTTCATAGAAAATGGAGACCCACATTTTACTTATTGTCTTGATTTGTTTTAATCCCCCCCCCCTCTTTTTTTTAATGAAAATTTGGAAAATGTCATGGCTTGGCCTTTCATTTTTTGGCATGGTTTTGGTGTGGTAACATTGACACTATATATTCATGGACTTGGATTTACATTTTTTGGTTTTCAAAGTAGACCCTTTGGGAAATTTTCATGGAAAAATGTCTCATGAAGTATACCCTTCAGATTAATATAAAAAATGAAGTACCTTCAATATTTTTCTTTTTAGATTTTGTTCCCTCTTTACCCTTCTTAGCCAAATCCTTTGAACATTTCATCTGAAAGACTTTTCACCCTTCATTCCTAATGCACTTATCCTCCCCACTCTATGTAACCTACCCTTTAGGATTTTTTAAGTGACCCTTAATTGTATGGTAGTACCCTTTAAGAAATCAAACTAGTCCTTTTAGCCTTTGTGAAGTAAACCCCTTAGACACCTGTTGCCACAAAATTGATCCTTCAAAGTCTTTCCCATAGACCCTTTAGGACCCTCCTAGCCATC
Organism: Torreya grandis; assembly: GCA_037957365.1. NCBI lineage: Eukaryota > Viridiplantae > Streptophyta > Pinopsida > Cupressales > Taxaceae > Torreya > Torreya grandis. Next base: position 1,493,784 of record JARHVA010004583.1, read on the forward strand.
CCTTCAACCTTTCCATATTTGAATTTCCCACTCCTGTTCAGCCTTATCTCATAGGTAACATAACCTTTGAGTCTCTTAAAAGGCACCCTTTGGCATTTTATAATATTTAGAATTGCCCGTTAGACCATTATTTTGGAACTTCTATTTTAGGACCTTTTAATCATTACTTTGGGAATTTTTTTCGATGCAAAATCCCCAAAGGAACCCTTCTAAAGGACACTTTCCATTTTAAACTCCTAAACCTACCCTTCAAATTTTTCCAAAGCTACCCTTCAAGATTTTTGAAAATATCCCTTAGATATACAAAAGTACCCTTCAAGAATTTTTAAAAATGCCCTTCATCCTTTTCCTTCAAAACTTTTATTTCATACCCTTATCTCATTACTTTAGACCTTTTGTTTTAGGCCTTTTTTCCGATACACAAATCCCAAAATAATTCTTGTAGGGTACCTACCCTTTAATATCCCCATGAACATAACCTTTGGACTTATGTCAAAGTACCCTCTAGTGTGGCCACTTACTCTTTAAGAACTTTTATCTTAAAAACTTGGTCTTCAGCCCAAATTCCTCCAGACATGGTACCTAAGAGATATCTACCCTCCAAGTTAAAGGTACACACCCTTTGAAACTTTGGAAATAGTCCCTTGGAGGCTTAGTCATACTGAAATGCCCCTTTTAGATATCAAAAGTACCCTTCAGGGATTTTTAAGTAGACCCTTTAGACTTATGTCATAGACCAAAGTACCCTATGAAGTGGAGCCTTCTAGTCAAAATAATCCCTTAAAAAAATGTGTCTCTCCTTCAATCTAGCACCAACCCTTTGAGCATTATTTGTTAACCCTTCAGAACAATTATTTTGAAACTTTTTCCCTATGGAGTACCACCCTCAGAATAATTACTATAGACATTATATCTGAATCAATTCCCGTAAAATAATTATCGATGGATAATGACCTAAAATCACCTATTTGACACTATATCCCTGAGTCATTTATGAGAAATGTCATTAAAACTATGCCCATACTTAGCCAATTCATGATAAAATACTTCTTATTTGATAAAAAGAGCCCTACCAACCCAAGCTAATGAGTTTGAAATAAAATAAAAGTGAATTCTGCATATTTATGCTACATGAATTGATATTCAATGCAAAATATTATATAGTTGATACACAATGACTACCACCATCATTGTGTATTCAAGTTAACTTGTGATTAAATTCTCTTCTTTTCAATACTAGCCACACACCCTAGATTATATTTTATAAATTATATGAATACAATAATAACTAAAATAAGGCCTAAAAGGAGAATGTAGTGCATAGAAAATCGCATTATCTAGTGTGTGTAAGCCATGGCATCCTCATCAATGTCATCACAAGGAACTAATCCTCCCTCTACATTCTCAATTAAGGATTCCACAGAGTTCAAGGATATCATATTCGATGTAGAGCCATTCGAGAACAAATATCAAAATTACTCACAGCTTTGGGATATTATTGATTTAGTGAACACTTTTTTAGTGGATGATGAAATAATGTTATCAAACAAGCTATTTATTAGAGAGTTACTATCTTATAAATGATAAAGATTACACTTCTTCACAGCCAAACTAGAGTTCATACTTTGCATAGACGTTCTTAGAGACCTATTCTTTTCAGGCAAAATTTCCTAAGATGGTTGTTTACTAAATTCTCATAGTGACACAATAGTCGTGTGCATCTTTGAAGAATATTTTCACAGATATCTATCTCTTGGCATACCAAACACTTCTTTAGATAAACATATTTTGGTTCAATTCAATAAAGAGAATTCACTCTAGAGAACACTACAATCATGGTTTATACTAAATGAAACCATAAAATGGAAAGGGATGAAGCCATAATGAGTAATTTCAAATGATAAATATAGAATGGGAATTTGAATAGGTATGGCTTTGCTAAATAGGTTATATGGTATGCCTAGCATCTATTTTGTAAATCTAGATTGGGTACCATTATTTCACATGACTTTATCACATGACATTGCTTATTCCTTTGATCAATTGATCAGAATGGGAGTTTGAATAGGTATGGCTTTGATAAATAGGTTATATGGTATACCTAGCATGCATTTTTTAAACCTAGATTGGGTACCATTATTTCACATGATTTTATCACATGACATTGTTTATTCCTTTGGAGATATAATTAATTTGAGGTTGAGAGAACAAATTATGTACAAAAATAAATGTCCCACACCATCTATGGATTTTTACATGATGTAATATCTACTCGATAAAGTCATGGGAATGTGTTATAAGTAATTGGGACATCTGTCAGCTCCTACCATAGATTGCATAAAAAATAGAAATTGTGATCATTATCATCTATTTCATAAATACAACTACCATAAGCATATGGTTAGGATATGTGAAGATGTTTACCCATAGGTATGGTAAGCCATTCATGATTCATTGATGTCTCACTTTAGAGAATTTTTTTTGAAGAATTTGAAAGAAATGGGAGATTATTTTCTCTATATTAACTTCACTATGATCATGATTTTAGGAAACAAGGTTGAACCCTATGTCTACCAATATATGTACTAGACAAGTTGTCAAAAGAAGAGATTACTTTCTAGCTATAGCATAACATTGAGGAATATTTTGTCTGATAGAAGAAAGCTCTCTACTTTGGGAGTTTTATTTCAATAGGAAGGATGATCTACCAAGTAAGGAAGCATGTCAGAGATGTAAGATGATAAACAACATGATATGACTTCCTCACAATGGCTTGAAGATATTGGGACAGCATAGGATCATCTAAAAGTATATTCATGGATTTAACATTCCTTATTATCATCAGCCTTATTTTTATGACTTTCTATTTGTAAACATTGAATCATATGAGTAGGTTATAGACTAAACATGAATCACTCTACTATAGGAACATAATTTTAAAATGATCTAATCTGACCTCGAGATCTCTACTAAGGAATTGGATAGTAGGAGATCCTTCTATCAAGGATGGTAATACATAGACTTTTGGAGGGGAAATACAAGTGACCAAGGTAATTCCTCTTCTCAAGAACTCACACTAAAATTGAAGTTAAAGTTGGTAAAGAAAGAGATTGGGATATTTGAGCCTAACCACTAAATTAGAGGAGAAAGAGGAGACCCTATAAACATGGATTCAGATGAGGAAAAAGATGGTGTACAAGCGATGCCTTCCAACAACACTAGTCAAGTTTCTGTAGCCATCCCCAAAGCATAAATTAATTTACCTATTGGGATGCCCACTCTACATGCAACCATATCCAACCCTTTAGGTTATCCCACTCTAATAAAGATCCAATTTATATATACTAAGAAGCTAAAGACCCCCATAGGCAGCCCCATAATGCATACATCACAAGGCTTGTCTACTCTATCTCCTAGTTTAGGACTAAGGGAGGGTCAAATTATTATCAAGGATTCCATAGATGATTTTAATGGGGAAGCTAAGTTAGAGATTAAAAAATCTATGATCCTTTAGATAGAGCCCATTGAACTGGATCTTTAAGGTATTTCAAATTTTATAAGTTACCCTTCAATTTCTATTCTTGACCTAGTCTCAATTTCTTCTATGGAAGTTCCCATTTCCTTCATTGAATCCTTCCCTTTCATTATTTTGACTTCTTCATCAAGCCTCTCTATTTAATCCAACCTCCATTTATCCCTCAATTTCACCTTCCATCTCATTCCCTACATATATTCACTATATACCAACTAACACCTCTACTGTGAGAGTTTTGAAGGAGAAGAAGATTTCCAAGAAAGTATAGACCACTCTTACCACCCCCTAACTTCATGTCAAATCCACACAAATTTAACTTCCAATTACCACTCCCACTTCCATATAATAAGGCATAATGACTATCACAACTAGGGGAAGGAATGCCCAACCTCAAATACTTGTAGTCCATATGCTTCCCCAAGTTAGAGTGGATTGGTCTAAGATCATAAGGCCTTCCCTACCTAATGTTTCAACTAAGGAAATTAAGAAACATAATAATATATAAGAGGAGTTTTAATAATAAATTATTATTACAACTATGGATACACCACTCAATATTCCATCTTAGGTAATGGATTTAAGGGGACAAACTTCAAAAAGGCCAAGATATAAGGTCACTAAACTACCTTTTGTGACCACCTTATTTGATCCTCTAATTAGTACAATTTAAAGGGTTAAGAAGAATAAAATTGAATATGATCAATGCACAAGAATTATCTTTGAAGAATGACAACTAGTGTTCTCCCTCACCAAGAGATATAATAGGCAGCCATGACAACTTGTTTATGAAGAAAGTCTTTTAGACTTGGTATAGGTGCATAAAACATTATGGTGAATATCCATTAAGGTACTGAATTAGCTTGGTAGGAGCTTAAATCTAAAGTAAAAGGATTAGAAATTGAGATGTAATAACTTAAATAACAATCCTAGATAGTGCACAATCCCATGGAAATTGAAGTTGAAGTCAAAGAGGCCACATCTAAATGTTAAAATTATTTGGAGGCCATGGAATTTATGAAGGCCAAGTTGGCACTGCACATAAACCAAGAAAACCAATTTTGTAATTATTTGGCTCAATATAGTTCCAAAATTAAAATGTTAGTGGTTTACGTTAGAAACTCCTTATACAATCACTTTGATTTAATGACTATGCTTGAGGCATTTAATTCCCTAAATAATATAGTCATTTGACATGAGGAGGCAAAATAGTGGCTCAAAGTAGTTTTAGCTAGGATTATATAGTATCAAGTGCATGAGGCTCAACTCCTCCAAGTTTTGGATTATCTCAAATTATCCAAAGTAAGATACTCTACAAGCGATTTGGTAAGTAGAATCAATTTTGACAAGATGGTCCAAGAAACAACTGAAAACTTCAAGCAGAGTATCTAAGGTTTATCCATTTAGAAAATAGATTCTAAGTTATGTAAATAATGGAAAAATGTAATTGAGTTATAAATCTTTAAGATCAAGTTTCAAATCACTAAGGATAAACATGCAAAATTCCTTGGGAAAAAAAAGAGTTAATTGACCACTATTGCTAAACTTAAATATCATCCAACAATAACATGAGAAAACACATAAAGTATACAAGGATAATAAAAATAAGAAATCATCTAAGTTTGTAACTTCAACTTCAACTTCCACACCTACTATAGTTCATGTGCTCTATAGACTACTCAACCTTGACCAACTTAAATTTTATGCATGTCTAATTTTGTTTTTGTAAAAAGTACATATATTTAGATTAAACTAATTGACTTTAAATATTATTGTAAGTGTAAACATTTCATTCTTTTGAAAAGTCAATTTATTTATTTATAGATTTTTATTTGGTTTTTAGCTAAACTTAGCACTACATATTCTAAACTACTGTGTAATTATCATGCATAGACTCAGAGGATGAGGTGATCCCTTCCCCAAGATCTATAAATACATTTTACCACCTTAAATTTATTTTTTGTTAGATAATTTTGGAATATAGAGTAGCGATCAATTTTAGGTCATCAAGCATAGTATTATGAGTATTTTCTTTCTGATTCTATGTAATTAGTACTTAATTCTATGGGTGTTTGTTTCAATAATCTTCTAGTGTGCTAAAGTTGTGAATAGATTCTTGATTATTTTTATTAGTATATTGATCTTATGTGTGCATTATATGTTAAATATTGGTGAATATATTGATTAAAATAACCAAGTTAAGATTTATTCATATTTCTAGAATGTGTATTAGCATTTTCTTGGTATAGTTTCCTAAGTGCATGCTAAAGCTGTCTTTGATAGTTCATTTTGCTTGAGCCATAATATCTAGATTAAAGGGTGTGTAATAGCTTCCTTGAATAGAGTAATATTTATCTAAGGCTAGTGAAATTCCTTTACCTTTGTTCCTTAGACTCCATATTCATGTCTATTTTCACATGTGCACTTGATGCTAGCAACAGGTACCAGTTTTAAGAAAACATAGGTCTATTCAGAATCCATCCATAGAAGTGATTGTTTAAGAACCATAGAGATTTCTTTTCTACTTTACCTTACCCTCCTTTTTGTGTTTATTATAAATATATACCCAAAATAGATTAAAAACTATCTACCCATCTAGCTCACCTAGGAGACCACACTCTTGTAAGAATCATAGCTCCATCCAAAAAGCCTTGTCAACAACCTACATACTTTACCTCTATTTTATCAATAAGTTGAAATATACCGCATACCTAAAACTTGTGCCCTAGAGTGGAGTTTTCCTCTATTGAGATTCTAAACCATTAGAGGTTACCTCATCAACTATGGTGTGAATAAAACCCCCATTAATTTTATATATATATATATATATATATATATATATACTACATTTATTTCATATAAATAATATTATAAGTTCATCCATGACTGATACAACATTATAGAAATTGTTGTAAATGTAAAAATGAATAAATAGAGTAGTTTCAACAATAATAACGTTCAATAATAATAATGCAATGATATAAATCTCCACAAATCATGTCTCAACAAACTCAAAAGTGTCCATTGGTAATCTCAAGTGTAGTGCTGTTACAGGGTAGGAGATCATCATCCAACTACTTTTCCACACTAACCATGGACCATCTATCCTCCACACTATCTCCCAACAACGGAATGGACCTCCCTTCATGTATAGGTAGATAATGATGGTGTGGGAATCCAAAGTGACAAACTAGAACCTGTGTTGTAAGATAACTAATACATGATGCATACCATAAATAAATTGATTCTATCATGATATCATACAAACCTATAAACTATATCAAACACATGAATTGATAATGTTTAACTACATTACTTTTTCTAAAGTTTTCATATAGTTATTGATCTCTAGGATCAGTAAATTTCATACACACTACTCAATTAGATTACACCTCATCTTGCATCAATGGAACTAATTAAGCTAGTAGAATCCATCACACTACTTATTTAGGGTCATAAATGCAATATTTGGCTAATTATATAATATAAGAACCAATAGATTCAAACATAATATTCATTATTAGTGGATATAAAATATGATAAGTATGGAAATATCAAATACATATATTTATTCCATAAAATGTAATGTAATGAATCTAAAATCATCTAATTTATTACAAAATAAAAAATAAATTTATAAATAGCCCAAACTTGAGTATGCTCAATAAAGCTTATAGCAAAATAAATGAAATACTGAGTAGAATTAAAACTATAGAAATTGATGTATTTTTACTCATGACTCCCTAATAAGGACTATGAAATACATCCATTTATATTAACATCAATTCTTAGCTTCCCATATAGTTAATTTTTAAACCTTGTTTTCTTAAAACAAGTTTAAACTATATTTATATAACCATGTGATCATATCCAAATCATCCTAAACTTAAACACTAAAACCCTACACTCTTGGCCATAGCTATAAGGGTTTAATTTTTTTAAGCAAATAATATTTCAACTAGTTCAAATATTGAGCTTGAATAGTCATCCTTGTTGTACCCTACTAGGGTATCTATTCAATATTTTGACCCGAAATAAAGAGCCTAGTTTTACAAAATTTAAAAAGAAGTATTTGTAACCCTTTTTAGTATGAAAAAATTGACATACAAATTTTATATTAAGCCACATTAAAATTATGTGATACAAAAAATTATACATGGTTTACTAAGTTTGTAAAACCACACCCATATCTATTATTTGGTTCATTTAAATTCTCACAAACACGAAAAATATAGACAACAAAAATTTAGTCATATATTTTGACAAATAGTCCATAATGGTATAATCATTTCATCTAGGGTATGGAGACATATAAATGGTTTTATGGATGGTGAATACATATATAATACCAATTATATATACTCCTCATTATCCAAAAATAACTAATAAATATAAAACCCTAGGTAAATTATCATATTATAATGCATACACTAACAAGTATGAATGTTAAACATTAGACCAACCTAGTTTTCTTTTCTCCAATATTCATTTTTGCCCTTCTAAACTATCTATAGCCTCCTCTCTATTCCTCTATCTACTATTTGTGTCATTTGCTACCTCTCCTTATTAGATTTTATCCATTTTCATGCTAATTTTATGCCATAAAATTATCCAATCATATTTCCAAGACTAACTAACTCGTATTGCACTTCCATAGAACTAGGTGTTTTTCTATGCAAACTAAATATAACTATTTCTTTCTTAAGTTGGTATTTTTAATAGTAAGTGAATTCTAGGTTAACCCTAATCATATTGAATGTTCCATCATCAAACAAATATAATATCCCTTCAAACTATGCATGAAACAATGACCTTGATTGAAATCCATGCATCAAATTTTATAAAAGTCATTAACATTATATAATTCAATGATATATCGACTAGTTTGAAATCAAAACTAGACCATGACTATAATATCAAGTCCATTAAACAAAATAACCATTACCAAATAATTCTACCTTCTAACTAGTGTTTATCTTCATAGGATAAACAATATAACTTTTGGCATTGACTTTTGCAAAGATTTATCAAACACTATGACATATCATGTAATTATTTAATAATGAAACACAAATGATGTTACCAATAATAATGCAACTAATTTCATCATAATCATTAACCAACAAGTTCCTTTTGATTAATGACTTAACACTAGGCTATTTTAATTTTTATCAATAATAATAATAATAATCACTTTCTTATGATATTTACTATCACCTTAATCCCACATACCAAGTAACAACAATAGAATATGTCTACTACTTGTAACAATGAATGAAAAAAAAAACATTGTTTATAATACATTCAATTATATCCAAGACAATGGTAAGTCATATTAATACATGTACAAAATCACTCATTCAAATAAGCAATAACAACATACAAGATAAACTAGGTATGACAATCAAAATAGTGAAATCAACATGATCATCAAACAAAATGCAAGATCATAATTGAAGCATATTAAAAATCATTTAAATTAAAATAACACAAGAGTCATGCTATGGCTATCTAAATCAATTAATGAATATAAATCTTGCTAATCTATGATGGTGTGTGCATGGGTTTCTAGTATTTCCATTTGTCATCTCCCAATGCCTCCATATAGCCACCCTCTTTGATGATGCCCTCCCTCTATCACACTCTAAGGGATTGATCTATCTTGCATCCACCTCACAAAAAAGAAATTAGTTAGCTCAAAACATATATATCTATAATATACTATTGTTATAACTAACAAACATGATCATCATGTACAAAATATAAAAGTACAAATAACCCCATAGCTAATCAATCATGTAAATTAAGTAAAATATATCTATCCCATAATCATCATACGTAATAAATCTTAATAAAATAATAGTTAATCAAATATTAACCATAATAATCCGTGATTCAATAGGTTATTAAGCTTACATTGAAATCAAAATGTGATAGTAGATAGGTTATGATCCATGGATGATAGGTTAAAATTAAAAAGGGTTTTAATATTGGTATTTAGCTACCTATTTTATAAGGATAAACAGTTTACCTACTCTTTCAAGGCATAGTGTTCCCTCATGAATCAAAATATATAAAATAGTTACATGAATAAGACTTACATGTTTCACATATAACTATAATTAAACATATAAGTTGATGGAATTATGTATCATTTGGTATAGATTTATGGGGAATTATATTGGTTCATGCACATATATACATTTTTCATAACCAAAAGGCATGTTATTTGTTCATTCATATATACACTACAATATAATTTATAGATCAAATGGTAAATGTTTTTTATTTCACTTCAAGTCTATTGGTATTATGTTTATGATAGATTCATGAATATTATTCATTTTCTTTCAATCAATATAATACATGATTATTGATTCATTAGAGTACATGTAATATAAATTTGAGCTAGTGATACTCACCAACCTTAACATTACTTCTAGTGAACTCATTATGTGGTTTCATATTTTTTATAAGTGGTGTACATTTTAATCTAGTGACACTCAATGAACTTGGAATCACTTTTTTCAAACCCATTGTGGTTCCACCTTATTGTGGATTAGTACATTATGTACTTTTATCCATTCATGAGAATTTTATCATGCATCTTTCTAACTTAGGTTCTTAATTATTTATTCAAAATTAGGAATTGATCAATTTCAATTCAATAGTGGTTCTATTATCAGTCAATTTTTCATCCTTATAGAGGTATTTAAGGGCCTAATCCAAATTAAATGTAAACATGGGATTACCCCTAGGCTTGTGGGTTACCTATAGCAAGGGTAAACCTCTATATTGAAAGGGATAACTCCCTTGATATTCATTTAAGCCCATCACCTATACTATTTGTTTTTTTGGAGTTGAAAAGGGAATAAGAGAAAATGAAACAACCTAATATAATGAGGTGATTCAATAAGTTAACCTCTACAAGACTATCACTAACTTTCACTAGGAAGGAATGATTCACAAAATTGACTTCAACATCCAAAGGTTTCTCTAACATTAAGTATTTCAAACATGAACATGATATTTTATTTACTTTCTCAAGGCAAATGAATAATATGTCTGATTATAGACACTATTACCCTTTCCTACACTTAAAGACATACAAAAAATAGTAACTACACTTCATTTGACATGTTAGAGAGAAGACTACTTGCATAAAACATGAAAGAGTAAGATGAACACAAAGATGGATGATTATCACTTATAATTAAGCTATGTAATACTTTACACACTTATAAAATAACTTATTAACTCAAAACCAAATTGAAATATTTTATTAAAGGTCAAAAATAGTACTCAAAACCTTTAGGCTTGTGCCATACTAGGTGTGAATTATCCAAACTTAGTCAAAAGTGACTAATTAGAGAGAGAGAGAGAGAGAGGATAGAGAGAGAGATAGAGGAGAGAGAGAGAGGATGAGAGAGAGAGAGAGAGAGAGAGAGAGAGAGAGAGAGAGAGAGATGAGGAGAGAGAGAGAGGAGAGAGAGAGAGAGAGCCAAAACTCTAGCTTATCCATCCAAGGAGGGTTATGTTCTTACACATGTTTCTCCAATTCATAAATAAATGGAGAGGAATGGTTTTTAGGGTGGTTTTTATAGGTTATATAACTCCCTTTCATGGTGGTTTCCATTGGCCAACTCATCCCCCATGAAGTGACGGTTAATTAGAAGAAGAATGTTTTGGTGTATAAGTTGTTTCAAGATAATCTTGCTAGAAGTTATTATTTCATTTTCACGGTGGTCACTCTAAGAGGTTTACAATTATTCATAATTCATGGAATATCCTTAGTTTAATGAATTCCATGTTCTTTTGTCTAAATGTGTCTTTGGTCCATACTCTTCAAGTGTGATGATTTTTGGTAATATAGTTGTGTTTGAAAAATCTAATAGAGGTTTTATAGCTAATTTTGGCTCAAATTCTAGTGATATATCATAATTTGAGGTTTTGAGATGATATTTTACTCCTGGAAGTGAAGGAAAGTGAAGATAGGAGTTCAAATGCACACTTTCCAATAAAGATGATAAGTTTTTCCTTCATATGTAGTTGTATGGACTATTAGGCATTTAGAAGATGCCCATTTCTCATATAAGGACCTAAATCACTTATCCATGCATTAATATAATCTTTATTTCCTCAATACCATCATCAAAGTGATATAAGTTAACTAAATTCTCAAATTAGGCTATACATAGACCTTGCACATAAAATAGGCACCTATAGGTTAGTAAAAGCTTATAGGATGAGTTGAAGATGAAAATACATTTTAATAAGCTATATATTCCAATAAAATAGTGATAATAAGTATGTAAATAATTTATAGGGTTGTAAAGCTATGGAATTCAAGAGGCATCTCTTTGTATAACACTAAATAGTTAAAAGGTGACCTACAAAGGAAAATAATTAAATTTTTATATAAATCTCCATTAAATTTAATGAATATTAGATTGCTTTTTGATTCATTTAAAGGAAAATAATTGAATTTTTATATAAATCTCCCATTAAATTTAATTGATACATTGGATGAATTAGGTGCAACCTCATTAGATAATTTGAAGTCAAATCTAATCACCTATATTTAGTTGAATAGCTGACTACCATAAGAAGAGCTCTTCATGAGTTCATGTGTTATTTTAACCTTATATTCTAAAGAGATGGACTAGGATACATACATTAATTATAACATCCCTATAATATTCATTCTTGTACTATATAAAATCCCTTGACTCTATTATTAGTGTGATGATATAATCAATGGGTGTTATTACCTTGCTAGATGCTTATGAGGTTATAATAAAAGCACTAAATAGATTGATTCAAGTTGGTAAACTATCCCCCATGCCTCTAATGCCTATATTCCTATAACTAAATTCTATACCAATCCCTCAGGTTCCTTAAATTCCATCTTTAGAACTTATTCCATCCCTAAAAATCAAGTTACAACCCCTTCTATTCAAGCTAGTGAGCTTGGAGAGTTGAAAGGTTTGTTGAAATATTTTTTGAATGAAATAGTTCAACTCAAGAGATATTAATATCAGGGTAATAGGCATTATAAACAACAAAATTAGAATACCTATCAGCCCTTTGGAAATCAAAGGCCTCCTTATCAAGGTTTCAAGGAAAATAGAAAACCATACCAACCAAAGGAGCCATAACTCAAGTTAAACCATATGTAGCTCTTGATCCTAGTGTACCTTATACTTCAAGAGATATTGTGCCCACACTACCTCAAAATAATTTTATTCAAGATCTAGGTTGGAATCCATCCAATTTCAATGATGCTCAAAGATAAGCCTTGGTATTATAAAGCTTCATTATGCCACAAATGACACAAGAAGAGTGTTTTCTTCAAGGAGGTCAGTGCCAAGAGACAATTTTGATATCATAAGGAGAAAAAAATAAAGTAAAAGGTTATCCTAATTCCATTAATGTGAATTGGAAAATAGATGATTATGTTGCATTTAATCAAATTAATGAGACTAGTGATACAAGTGGTTGAGTTTCATCTCTAACTAGAGATAAAATAAGATCTATTGATGAAGATCAAGATATGATAAATGATTTAAGCACTCCTAATGTTGTATCAAAGAGTATGAAAGATAAAATTACTTCCCCTATAACAAAAGAAATATAACATAGAGGTTGGAAGGTTCCTCAAGTACCTCTAATCCATGAGCAACTAGTGGTTCAAAAAGTGTAGACAAAGATTACCAGAGCTCAATTCAGTATAGTGATCAAATGAATAAATATAACATCAACATTAGCCTATGGGATTCCCTTGATATTATAAGACAAAATGATATGCTCATTCAAGTGCTTTCAACTTTTAAGTTATCTCCAAAACCAATTGAGAAAGAAGGTGTTATCCTAACCAATTTAAATCAGCCAAATAAATAACAAGTTCAAAAAGTACATAAAATGGTAAAGGTGGACAAAAATAAAGTAAAATAAAATAAAAATCCTCTCTTATACCTCTCTCTGATAGTTGGTAACACTTTATTTCATAACTACATGGCAGATAGTGGAGCTAGTAGCATTGTTATGCCCAAAAAATTTGTAGATAAGCTTTATCTTATTTATGAATCAATAAAAAATTATTATTACAATTGGATGGGCCACCAACATAGATATTATGCATCATCAAAAATTTTAGGTTAACACTATATGCTTTCCCTAATATTACCATTCAGTAGAACATAGTTATTATAGACTTGCCTCCTTACTTTTCCATGTGTCTATCAAGGGACTTCATTTCAAAGATTGGAGGATAATTATTAGCTGATTGGACATATTTTATTTTCAAAACTAGATATGGTACCAATGTAACAATAAATTATAAACCTATTACATGTTTTCCATTTGGATCCATATAAACTAATTGTTATGAACACTTATTATATCATATTAGATGAGAAATTACATACTACTCAGGTGGAAATTGATTCACCTTTAGATGGAATTTCATATTTATTACTTTATGAGTGGGCCTATAAATTTCATGAGTATGACCCTTATAATATAATTGAAGAAGAGGGACATGGTTTTTGTTTCCTCCATGAAAATGATGCACCCAATTCTAGATATGATGAAGTAAGATGAACATAATGACAACGTATGGAAACTATAATTTTATGGATCAAGAAATAATCATGGTACTAGGGATAGAATAATGTTGATTTATATATCCAAGAAAATTTATTTTTTCTCTATTAAGTTTTAGTTTGGATGTTCAAACAATGTTTGTAGAATAAGAGGCACTAGTTCATGTTTTACTATGGGCTAGGAAGATGAAAGTCAACACCTTACATGTTTTTGGTGATAGTGAACTTGTGGTTCACCAAGTAATGGGTATTAATCTATGAAAAAAATTATTTATTAGATATAATAAGCACATAATATAGGACTTACTTTAATATTTCCAAGATTTTAACATTCAGGCTATACCAAGTGATGAGAATAAACATGTAGATAGGTTGGCTGCCATTGAGGCACAACTTAATATCCCAACTAATGTAAAAAGTGAAAAAATTATTCACACATTAAGGTGGTTTTAAGGCCTTTTATCCTATATACCAAGATAATTGGCAAGTGTTTAAGGATGATAATCAAATTGTCAGGTTTTTACAAGAAGAAGTTGAGTTTTCCTCAAAAAATCAATCAAAGTTCTTAAAATAGTATGGTGACCATATTGTGCAACTAAAGATAAATAATTTTCCAAAATTATTGGTCATAATTTAAAATATATTCATTAGTGATGATGAATTGAGAAAAGAGAAGGTATCTTTGTCAGTAAAATAGAAACACTATGCTAATGTGGAAATTATAGATGGTAAGAAATTAGAGTTAGGTAAAGTGTGCACTCCTTCATAAAAGGAAGCTCTCATTGAATTGTGTGTAATATTTTTTATGTTTTTACATGGAAATATGATGATCTCAAAGGATTTGATCAAAGTCTAGCTCAACACACCACTGAGTTAGAAGCTGAAACTAAACCAATGAGACAAAAATAAAGGCCTATTAATCCAAATCTAGAACCTTTAATGAAAGCTAATATTTATAAGATCATAGAATCAACTATTATATTTCTAATTAAGCACTCAACCTGGGTGTCAAACCTTATTCTAATATGCAAAAATAATGGTGAAATTAGACTATGTGTTGACTTCCATGATTTTAACAAGGATTTGCTTAAAATCACTATCCATTGCCATATATGGAACAAATTCTACAACTAGTTGTTGGTTCAGAGAGGTTTTCTTCATTTAATGGATATAATGGTTACAATCAAATTTTTTTCAAGGATGAGGACTAATTCAAAACATCCTTCACTATAAAGTGGGGAACATTTGAATATAGAAAGATGCCATTTGGTCTATCTAATGTTGGAGAAACCTTATAGAGAGCCATTGATATGTCATTCCAAGGCCTTAGTAACAAGTTTTTAATTATTTATTTAGATGATATAACATTATTCTCAAAGAATAAAAGTGTTCACATGGTACACCTCAAGTAAGTTTTTGAGAGCTGTAGACAATTTGGGGTATCTATAAATCCTAAAAAGGGTGTCTTCTCAGTTCATGAAGGTAAGCTTCTTGGAAATGTAATTTCAAGACATTATCTAAGCATAGATCCTAGTAGGATATATTCAAATCTTACACTTTCCTTTCCCAAGCAAAAGAGGGCTCTACAAATATTCTTAGGGAAAATCAATTTTATAAGAAGATACATTTTAGATTTTTCCACTTAGCTAAGCCACTTATAACCATGCTTAAGAAGAGTCAACATTTCAAATAGTCTAAGGAAGGAGTAAAGAGTTTTGAAGAGATTAAGAGATCCATAGCTATTGCTCATATTCTCATAAACCATATTTCACTAATCATGTTGTACACTTATGCTAACCTAGACACCATTTTAGGCATCCTTATGAAATAGAATCATGAGACTTTGGAATAACCAACAACCTTCTTTATTCAAGTCTTAGAAGAATATGAAACAAGGCAATCTTTTATTAAAAAACATGTACCTTTAGTTATAATGTCTCTCAATAAATTTATATACTTGTTGTCTAATAATAAGATACACCTAATGGTTTCCCATCTAAGTATCAAGGAGTTTGTCTTGAATAAAGATATAAATGATAAAAGAGATGGTTTGATAATGAAGGTAATGGAATATGATGTGGAGATCAAGGTCACTAAGCTTATGAGAGGTAAAGGACTTTGTGAGCACATAACCTAGGACTTTTAAGAAGATAATGGGGTGGTTATGGTGTCAAATTATGAAGATGTTATAATTGATTAGACCTTACCTTCCAGTTAATTTCATGACATGGTAAGATATATCCATGATGGTACTTATCCCCCTCATTT
>JARHVA010004584.1:0-250000 GCA_037957365.1 Torreya grandis
AAGTTTGGTTAGAGATTCACCATAACCAACAGAGGCTCATTCAAAATTCCATTAAAAGCTTGTCTTATAGCAAGAAGAAAGAGAGAGAGAGAAGGTGGGTGTAGAAGGAGTTCATCACAACAATTTCATCATCAAATAAATTACAAGAAAGAAGTAAATTAACACCAAATCTACAAAATTTGTGTTTTCATCTTGCCTTTTAAACTTCTTGACCATGTGCTGATGTGATTCTTCATGAGGAGTGGTGTAGGAGGTTATTTTGATAGACCTAAACTTCTTGAATATAACTCATTTCCAAAGATTTATACATATGCATCTTGATGGCAATTAAAAATCCTCAAATTGACACTTGACATGTTGAGGATGTTCTACGCTAACTTATACCTCTTTCAAAACTTCTTCTTCATTGGGAGATTAGTGTTGAACATCATGAGCCATTCTCACTTTGTGATCAAATTATAAATTCTAAAGGAAGTTATGGTGTTTTTTGACATAAGAGGTATATATCATACCTCATTACTTCAATGAATATGCCATTTCAATTCATGAGGCTTTGACCATTCAATTAAAACCCATGTGTAGTTTATTATGCTAGAGAGAGAGAGAGAGAGAGAGAGAGAGAGAGAGAGAGAGAGAGAGAGAGAGAGAGAGAGAGAGAGAGAGAGAGAGAGAGAGAGAGAGAGAGAGAGAGAGAGAGAGAGAGAGAGAGAGAGAGAGAGAGAGAGAGAACTTGTTTACCATGGAGATTCCAAGTAGCCTTTAGGGTTGAGTTTGATATCTATCTTGAATTCATGAATCCAAGTTTTGTTTTAATGATGTTTATATTCTTTTCAAGTTGTTATGATACACTTTTAGCTCTTTAGACCTAGAGGTAGACCTGCATTTGATCTTCTTGGAGCCATATAAGTCATCTTTCTTCACTTAGGCCTATTTAGCCACTTATGGCCTATATAAATACTATTAAACCTTTTATAATTATTTTAATATGGTAACAACATATTTATATTATCTCAAGTAACCTTTGAAATTTTTTAGAAGAGTTCATCTAGTTCAAAACCTCGAAAACTAGCTCAAGAAAGAGCTTTTTAGGCCAATTTTTGTACACATTCAGCTCACACATACCAAAATTTCACATATTAAATTTTTTTATATAGTTAATAGGGTCATATAATTGGTTATGATGCCATATTAATTAATTTTGAGTGTTTAAAATCCTTATTTCTCCCATTGAGTCATTTTAGGGGTTTAAGCAGGGTTTAAGGGCTCTTAGAGTCTTAAGAATGATTCATAGAGTTAAGAGACCTAAACCAAAAAAAATCCAAGTATATTAAGTATAAAAACTCTTAAATATTACCAAATTATCTCAATATCCCATGCACCTTCTCATACAATTTCCCATGTGCTAGAAGTTGACTTTCTAAGCAATGCAAGCCTGACTATGTGTTAGAGAGGAATCATTTGGCAAGGAAAAAGAGATGAGAGTGCTTGTTTTTAGGATAAAAACACATAAGTGAGGTATATAAAACATATTATGAGATGTTCAAGTGATATCCCATAAGGATTTACCCTTCAAACCATTGGAAATTGCCTTAAGCCACATGCAAGGGTTTGTACACAGTCCTACTCTTTTAGCCCTAACATGATTTTCCTTGTAATTTATTCCTTTATGAGTGGCTCAATTATCATGGAATAATATTTATATACACAATTTACCATCATGAGACTCTCAATATTCAAAATAATCCTAAAATATGCAATTTATCTTTATATTTCATACACAGGCTTGTGTATGTTCATTTAGGCCTACTAGGCCTGATTAGCCTCTTATGCTTTTCATTGCCTTCAATAACCTAGAAATTCAATGATAATCCTATGGTATTTTACTATTCAAATTAATATGACTATTTTAACTTCCCCCACCTCATATTTCATGCACATGCCAACACATTTCCTTTATTCATCCAAAACCTGCTTGTAAATGTCTATTAGGTCTGTCTGGACTGGAGTTTGAGTGTAAGACTTATTCATTGTAACTTTTTATGTTTTGAATGATATTGAAATGGAATAAATAATTATATTAAACTTGTGTAATAATTATAAACATTTTATTTCCCCATACATTACTCATTTACTCCTCAACTTCATACAAAGGCTTGTGTGTGTTGATTGAAACTGCTTGACTGTAGGTTTCACTAGAATGAGTCTTTTAGGATAGATTGGTATTTTTTATGATGTTAATAAAGGTGAATAATTTTTTATTATCCTAATTTACCTATATAACCTTTAAAATAGTCATTCAACACTTCACAATTAATTTCTTTTTCAATTAGGCCTTAGACAGGCCTGTGGATGCACCTTAGGCCTTCTTAAGTGTGAAGTTTGAGTTATGAGGTTTTTTTTTTGCTTATGATATATTACTTATAGACCAAATATTCCATATTTAACCTCTAATTAATATATATACATTATCACCCACCTACATTTAGTATGCAAACATACTTTCTCAACTCCCTTTGTCCTCATCTCAATGCACACATTCCACTCTTACAGTGCTTAAAATGGTTATGAGTGGTCATTTGGATAGAAGAGTTTCATGAGGGTTTTGAGGATTATTTGATAAGGTTCATAATTTTTGAAACCTATCTCAACTATCTATCTCTTCAAATCACTTGGTCAGTGTTAAGATGATGAGAACCCTTGGAGACTAAGCTTGCAACCTCCTGAGATAGACGTTTGTGATAGAAAAATATATGCAAGTTTGGACATTGTTGCTATTAAAAATATTATTGATGGATTGTGAGGATTATAAATAGATATTTATATGGATTTAAAACTTTTTTAAACTCCTCATATGGACTCGAGTCTTTTGGAGACACAAAACCTCTAAGTTCAAACTTGCAATCTCACCATTCTTGAAGAATGTTGCTCATTTATGACCTATAAATCCACAAATATGATTAGAAATGGATTGAGAGTAATATATAGGACATTTATAGACTTTCAAAACCTTTTTCCATTAGCAACAAGCTCACAATTTCATTTAAAATGCCCAAAAATGAGCCTACAGGGTTTAGCTAGGGTTTTAGACCTACTTAACTTGTTAGCAATTATTCATAAATCATAGCCCCTTGAACTCAAGATTAATGATTGAAAATTAAGGAAATTAGGGCCCCCATATTTGGCTAATATCTTAGGTTTTGAATTTATCTCTTGTCCATACTAAGCAACTGAAGATGAGCATTGTGAGCCTACTAAGAGCTCGATGGAGTATCTGGTGCAATTTTTGGGTTAAAAAGACTTTCTCAAGCCTATCCAAGCATGATTGAACCAATTTGAAGCCATTCCAATGTAATTTAGTATTTTTAACTCTTTGAAATGCATTTTCTCTTTAGTCTTGTCCAATAACTTTCATCTATAACTATTTTTAAGAGTAATTATTACATGTTTTGATTCAAACTATTTTCTCTGACTTAATTTTTACCTCTTGCACATTATAAAATTTCTCATAGGTATTGGAACATGCATATGTATGTACTATTACCCTTGAAAACTTTCACATTATTTTATAACTAGCAAATATCATCTCAATATTTAAATATACAACAATACTAAAGTAGTGAAATACCTTGAACTTGTCAAAACTACCTTAATCTTTAAAAAATTCTTGAAAAATAATATGATCAACTTAATAGCTTGGTTCACTGGTCAATTTAGTTAGCTTTAGATCATATTTTTCATGGCCACCTTGTCTCCTTGAGCATATTTCTCCATCAACTTGATTTCATACTTAACCTTAAACTTATCAAAACTACCTTAAACAATGCTAAACACAAAATGAAGACTATAGAAAATGACCATTTGATGACAAGACAACATGACTTAACTCATCTATCAACTAGAACATGCTAAATGACCTTGAAATATGTTAAGGAAGATACACTACCTATCATCTCAGATCACTAATAGATAACACGTGACCTTCATAATGGCTATCAACAAAGTTACAGTCAAACACATCAATGTTTTGAATAACTCCCATTCATGGTGGACAAATTTTGGTTAATAGTACACTCACCCTCTAATCTATATTCAAGACATGTTGTTCTAACCTTAGAATACATTGATTAAAGTCATCACTTTCAAAGTATTTATTAAATTGATGTTATCTGGCAAAAACCATTTGCATTGGGCATACCTCATGATTTCCCCTTGATTGATTCATCATGTAAGTATTTGAGTCTCCACTAACTGAAGATGTAGTCTCCCAACATAAAATACATCCCTTCATTAGCTTCATATAGTCCATCTCTGTCACACTTAATTTGGACAAAAAATATAATTTAGACCTAGTTGGTGATCATATCGAAGGTAGATTGTGATAGTCCATTTGAAACTCCAAAATTGGTGCCTTTGTGATCATGGGTTTGGAGGTAAATTTTTTAGTTAGTTGTAGTTATTGTTGAGGCTTCATCTCTGGATGAAATTTTTATATATATTATAAATCATAAGGTATTAGGCTTACATTTTGTACTCACACTGAACAGTAATTGTCCTTATATTCATATGGTGAATCTATATCCTTGGGTATGATGTATGACTTGTGCTCTTATTTATTTAAGGGTATGATGATGATTTTATCCCCTTGGTGAGCTTCTAGTTGATTGTGCATTGTATTTATGGTGATCTAATCATCATAGGCCCACTTTTTACCAATTAATGTAGTATAGTACATGTAATCAATCTTCATATAAATCACTTAAAAATCAACTCACATGCTTAGTTAATTCACTTTGATTTCCATATATTCCAGTCAGCTAATAGGATCTACCTTACCATAGTCTATGAGGCTTAGTGTTACTAGACTATAACTAAGTGTTGGTCATCAAATAAATTCCAAGGTAAACTGAGGAATAATATTAATTATGATTCAAAAATTAAATACAACATTACATAATTCATACCCTTACAGCTTAATATCCATGTGGGAAATAACTTACAAGGCTTCTTAGTCTTTACATACCAAACGACCTTGTCAGAATGTTGTTGACCTCATTATGTTCACTCTATCAAATTATGTAGGAGATTTGTAATATTTTATGATATATCCTCATTTCATAGAGTGTTTAGAAGTACTAAAAGGTTAATCAAGGTATTCACTACTTGCTCTTGCCTCATTATGTGTATAATTTACCCAGACATTTATGCATCGATGATTGTGGCATCACCCTCTGATGCAAATTTTTGTTATATGTTTTGAATAACTTGGGTTTTTTGGTACATCAAGACTTTTTTTGTTGTAGGGTTAGGATATTTATCCTATTGAATAATTATAATTCTCCAATCCTGTGGCATTTCTATAGGAGGAATCCCTACTTGATGTATTATTGCCATATAACTGCTTACATGAATACATTCTCCTTGGGGTGAAAATTTATCATGTTTACATTTTACATAGGTTCATCTTTCCTCTAATTTTCTAAAACTAGACAATCCTCTATATGGTGTTGTCTTAGAACTCAACAATAGATGCAATACATCTACCTTTGATGGCTAGTCAGGTAGTTTCATGTGAAGTGATTATATTCACCACATAGAAATCACTAAATTAGCAAACAAGTTTTCTGATTATCATTGTTATGACCTCCTTATTATCCACCATATAATACACCTCTGTATTCCCTTCTATCTTGTTATAAACCCCAAATTTTTAATTATTTCCCATCAAATCCCCCTTGCTATTATTATTGAGCATCATATCCACCATATTGCCATGGAGGGGATGATGTATCCCAATTTGATTGTTGTGGCTAGGGAATCATAGTATTCCATGATGTTTGGTGCTAATATTGTGTAGATGATGGTGTCCATCCTACTAAACCTTGGGGTTGGTACTGTGGTGACAAAGGCATCCACCCAGAAACACCTTGTGTTGTATTAGACATTTATATCTCTAGGCATGGAATTCCCTACTTTATAATATGTATTTGTTACATTGTGAATGTGAAGATGTTCTTAGTGATGTATTCTTTTAGTTATTATATAGCTTGACAACTCTTCTCATCCTGATTTGGTGACTTGAAAAAAATATTATACAGACTCTATGATTTTGATATGTATTGTTATAGTAGATGACATTTTGATGTCACATGTCTTACTATCCTACATACATCACATACTTATGTTTTGATTTTAGGGAAATAATTCCTATGGTGCCCTTCTTTTCTAAACTACATACACCATATTCCTAGCTTGGGTTTGTTGATTTCATGAAGATCATCCATTTTTCTTAAATAAAGATCTATTTTTGTCTTAATTTTAATGCTAGTCAATGGAACATCTCCATAATCCTTAATTTGTTCTACTCGATGTGTAGCTTCTTATGTATCAACCTTAGTAAGGAGCTATGTCCGCATAATGGAAAACCTTATCCTTAATCATAGGCCCTCTACAAACTAGGTATCCTTATCTTTACCTTCCAAAATTAAGTTGAATTTGTTCATTACATCTAAGAATATACGATCGTAATCTCATGCTAATTCTTCACTTCTCTGTTGAATCTATTTAAGATCATAAATGGTCTAGTTAGCACACTTCTTCATTTTGAATTTTATGATTAATTGGTCCTTTAATTGTTAAATACTTAGGGAAAAAACATCTATTTAATATATTAATTCTAGAGCTTAGTGTGTTAAGGCCTTGATGAGCTCATACTTTTTCACATCATTAGTAGCCAATCCCTTAACCTACCATTTCAAGCCATAGGTTAAAAAATACTACTCAAGTTCAGAAGACCCATCATATGGTGTCAAATTAATGAACATTATTGTGTTCAAATCCATGTTTGGTGTAATTTTAACTACTACTTACTTATGAGAACTAGTCTTTGTTGGCATATTACAACTTGTTATGAAATAAAACACAACTTATTTTAACTTATTCATGTCTAATGTTTTCTAAGTCTCTACGATAATTTTACCAAATTTGTTTGTAAAAAAATCAAATCAATTTCCAACTATGCTAGTATTTCCACTTTTATTTCTCCTTTTTGAAGATAAAATGAGCTCTAGGGATGTATACTCAGAAAATGAATGATATGTGTCTTCAACTTCTTTTGTCTATGACTTGAACCTATGATAATGCTATGATTTTGCATAACTTCCTCTAGAGAATATTATTTGTGTTCCAAAAATATCCTTCCTTGTAACTATGATATACCATTATCCCTAATTACTCTACTACAAATCTAATTTATTATTTCTCCTTGATATGTTCCATATCCTTTATATCCCAATCTATGTCATCTTATTTCTCAAGCCCTTTCATTCCTCCTCTGCATAATCTCCAAATTCTTTAATTTATATAAATTATGTAGCCTCTCTCTGGGCTCCCATCTCTTCTACATCATCTATTTTAATCCTAATCCTATGCACAATTACATTTAGGTTATCCTATTTATTCCACCTTTCGTGTTATAGCTCTCTTTCCAATCTCAAAATTTTCTTCTCACTTTACTTCTCTATGTCCTCTATATTCTGGATTTAGGTTCAAGTTCCTCTACTCAGCTCTTAATAATTCACTCCTATATCGCACACACCCCCATAACACCTAAAGTGACTACTCAATGTTGGTAGGGGTAGGCACTATGGCCTTTTTAATTACCAACATCTTAATAAGAGGAGGTAATCATTACAAAAAATCTCCTTAGATATCTCTCACAAATAGGTCTTATGTAGCTTAAAAATTGATATCTCCTTGTATAAAAAACTCTATAATATATTTGTTGATGGTAGATTTTATCTGGTGATCTATTGCATGAGTATAGTTGATGTCTAATCTTTACAGGTTTTCAAGTCTTTCTTTTGTTTAGGCTAGAAACTATTCCTTGTCAACAAAAACAATAGTATTCTAATCTTAATAACCACATAGTTAATATTCCAAGTAATTTGCACCAAAAAATATCATATATTTCACCATAAATGTGCTCGTGAATAACTTATTGCATATAAATCCTTATTCTTCTTGCTTCTTCCTCTAAAAAATTATGAATTCATTTATCGAGCCATCTCTCCAAGTCTCTTTGTCCTGATATCCATTGCAACTCATTTTAATGTGTCATGTTCACTACACCAGTATTAGCAAAGGTTCCTAGAAAACCCATCATAACATGTTAATATAGGGATAAATATGTCAAGCCAGAACATAATCAAAATGTAGATATGATCGCAAACTGAATAAAACTATTCTTTAGTTAAATCTAGGGTATTTATGTAAAATAACATAGTCTTAATAGATACAAAACATTTAGTATTAGTCTACATTTAATTTAAACATATTTAGGCAGACCGAGTATTCATTGCACATAGAGAAAATATTAAATACATTTGAGAAAAACCATTTCCAAAACTTATATTAATCTCTATCACATCAAAACTATTTTACAATACAACTAAATGCTATATATAGATCTTTTACAAGGCATTATTCCTTCATATTCTATACTTTTGATACAAACAAAAGAAAGAATCTTTGTATTCTGAAGACTCTTGACATGCTTTCAAGTTTTGAATACATGCAAAAAGAGATACAAAAGACAAAATAGTGTGAGTCACACATGTGTCCATCAATTACATTGATATTTTTAAGCCCTATTTACTACCAACATTAATCCTCAAACATCTATTAATGATGATTTTCAAAGCAAACAAGTTTTCAATTCTAAGGCTAATGATACTAAGAATGAGGCTAACATAATTGTTAATGTAGTTTCACAACCTACTAATAGGTTTGTCTTATCATCTCCTCAAAGGAGTAAATTTAAATGATTTTTATACAATCCTCATAAGCTTTTACAAAATATACTTGAGTGCATTCTCATATTTTTGCCTCTGCCAATGGAAGTTGATATCAAAAAGGCACAACCTAAGGAGTCTGATATCAATGCATATTGTGATTGGCATAGATGCATAGGACATTCTCCTAATAAATTTTATGGTTTGAGACATAAGATATAATATTTAACTGATCACAACACTATGGAGATCAATAATGTTAATACACCTACAAATGATTATGTTGCATAAACTAATCCAAAGATTAAGACATTTTTAGATGCATTTCCAAAACATGTAACCCAAGAAATTAAGGTTATTACTAATGTGCATATGAATTACAACATGCATCCTCATCCAACTTCTTATGCTTCTAGAAATTAGGAGGCTCATCTTATAGATGGTCTTATTATTATACTTAAAGATAAAAAGTTCAAAGACCTATAATAATTGATGATGATTATACCAATGTGCCTTTGTTTATACATGTTTTCATTGACTCATGTATTATACACAATGTATGGTGGATAACGAATCAAATGAAAACATATGCACTATGACATTACTTACAAGTATTTGGTGCACACACATATATTTTATTGGTATGACTACTAAGGGAAAAGGATTCAATGGAAAATGATAAAACCCTCTTAGGGGGGTTATCACTTATGGTAGGACCTATAACTAATGTTACTTGGTTCTTAGTTTTTCCCAATACTATAGCATTAGACATGATATTAGTACATCCATAGATACATAATATATGTATAACACCATCTTAGATATATTGATGCTTGAATTATATTTATAACAATTGATTGGTTATAGTTTTGGGTATTCAATTTTAGTACCCCATTTAGATAGAGATATTTACTCTATCACCTTCATAATAGCCTATTTTACAACTTTTATAGGTTCATCCTATGAAGGTAAATTAAATAAAGCTAATTTATCTTCCTCAAATATTATTTCTCAAGCATATATCACATCATTGATCTATTCGAGTTCAATAGGTGTGACCTAGTTCATCATGTCCTAAGATAGTTTTACAAAAAGCTTGTACATGTGTTCCATAGTGAAGATCAATACATTCTCTTAGACATCCATAATTTATTGTGGACACTAAACCTAAACAACATATACATTATCATGTTTACTATGATGATGATGCTAGATACTTTGTAGCACATGATCATTTATTGATTTAGAAAATTATATATATATATATATATAACTCTTTATATACAACCTGTGATATTTGTACCTATAAATCTAATTCCTACATGTGAGCATCCCATTCATGGGGTCATAGGTTAATTGGAACATAATTAAATTCAAAAAAATTAATAAAATGCAAAAATACAAAAAAAAACATTCAAAAAATACAAAACTAGGAGCTATGTGTTGGAGCTTAAATTTGTACCCCTAGATTTAGTGGATAAACTAAGATAAAATAGATGATAGTCCATTACAGTAACACAGACTATTTTCTCTTCTTACTAAAGCAAGGTGAGACTCCAGATAATGCATAAGAGAGGTGACCTACTCTGTAGTATTTTGGCTCTATGAAACCAAGGGGTGATACCCTATAGTAAGCTAAAAGTCAAATATACTGCACAATTAACTCAAATAACATACTTTTAAGTGTTAAAATCAGTCACAATTATTATTCCACCTAATTCACTATCACTATCAAAACAATCACAATCTAATCAAAATTTAGAGAAATATTGTAACACATACATCCATATGTTGTAGGCTCAAAAGGTTACACATACACACCC
Source organism: Torreya grandis (assembly GCA_037957365.1). Lineage (NCBI taxonomy): Eukaryota > Viridiplantae > Streptophyta > Pinopsida > Cupressales > Taxaceae > Torreya > Torreya grandis. The sequence continues at coordinate 10,613 of JARHVA010004584.1, forward strand.
AACAAAACTACCAAGTGTGAATCATAACTTATAACTAAATTTATGTATAAACATGAGGATGAAAATGAATATTTTTTTTACACACATACAATGCAAAAATGATAGATAAATTATGTATGATTTACACTTTTGAACTCACAATTCTCAGTAGAATAGGGCAGGACAAACTCTATATATAAAAATTGTTTTAATCAAATTAGCCTCAATCAACAAGCCTTTTCTATTGGGAAAACACAAGTAAGATGTAAAACTATAGTAGTATGAATTAAATTCTATCTTATTCAAAGTCTACACATCCTCACAAAAACATGCACAATGACAAGAAGGAAATATGATAATACACTGAATATTTCACCCCCATATTAGTCCCAAAATGCTAAGAATCATTCATGCAATACACTTGGGTGACCTCATAAATAAATGAACACAATTTCAATAAATATTTTACAACTTTTTCCTAATAAACTTACACACTGTGTCAGGACTCAATAACCAACAAACACTTTATTGAAAATTCAACACTTTTTGAGTAATTCTCTACAATCCCAAAGTCTATTAATCATTGTGGAAATTAAGAAAACAATAAACTACTGAAACTATAAAAAACACAAATAGAATACAATACATGGATCATAAGCTATGATATACTATTGGCTAAAAAGGCAAGTGGCCAAAAGATGACTAACTGACAAAAGATTTAGATGAAGAAGAAATTTGTTCTATTTATAAAAAATTTCCCTACGTCTTATGAATTTTCCAAAGAGGTTGACATCCAATGATGAAGAAAAGATAGGTGTTTACATGTGAATGCATGATAATCTAAATTGATCACTGCTCTTACTTATGCATATGCAACTAATGAAGCAATTGCATGGAGAATATTTTGATAATCCACCACAAATCTCAAGTCTTCACAAAAATAATTATCTTTGATCACAACCTTCATTTTGAGGAAACACACAGTCCACTCTATAAATTGTAGTTAATGATGCCAATTATAACTTCTTTAAAATATAGATACCTCTAATAAATATCATGTGTACTATGTGTTCTCTACATGAAATCACGAGGAACAAGAAAAATAAACATTCTTAACTACCTTTAGTTGTCACAACCATGTATGTTATCTTTAATTTCATTTAAATGTATCACTAGAGTGATACCTAAACTGTAGATTATGTATGTTGGGAACTCTTCACTTTATCACGTATTCATTTATTTTTTTGATTCTCTAAAAATAACACCAATTTTTAAAATAATATTTGTGTTTTATTTCATGATGAATGACTATAGAGATGCAAAATCTTATTATAAATAGGTCCCAATATATGTACCAATTTACTTGAAAATTAAGTTCATGGTGCAGACATTGATTAGACCTTTCCAACGAGACCATATGTACTCAAACCAAAGATGTATAATTATATTTATGAATTAAAAATCATTCCCTTATAGTTTTGCCCTCGAGCATTCTCTATGAGAAAATGTTGTGGAGACACCCATCCAAATTTATTCTTTATGTAGCAGGGGATATCCATTATCCATATGGCATTATCTCGTGGCCTTGGGCTCACAAAAATTGGTGACTTATCTTTATTTATTTTATACTGTGCTCAATCAAATTGTGACACATGGTTACTTTCCATTAGACATGGGGCATGGTGATCATAGAGAGTTTAAAACTATCGGTTATTTTTTTTTAAATTTTTTGGATGCATGGCCACATTAAAATTTAACTTTATGTCCTCATGGGTCCATTTTCTTGCCCATATATAGTAACAGTGACTATGTCACATAGAATAACCCTTTGTGACCTTCACATTTCCAAAATTACTTTGTATGAGACCCATTTTATGCTTTTACCTTGGGATGACATGTGGTGTGATCACATAGGTCTCTAACTTATTTATAATGGTGATGGTTGAGAGTTTATAAAATTTAATACAAAATTCATGAGGCATCATGGTCATCCATGTGGAAACATCATAGGGTACCTGGTTCATAAGATGATGGTTTTACATACATCAAATTTAACTTCATGTTCACAAGGTGACATCATCCATAGAGTCTCTCTCGAAGTCACCTCACTTACTGTGTATACTAAGGCCACTAAAATGGGACACATGGAGGCTTAAAGTTTGCCACATAATCATAGGCTCCACAAACTGATTTGTTTACTTTACTATATTATAGACTTCTAATTATGGTGCATAGTGACTACTAATTGGCCATAGACTACGTATCAACCTTAGTATGGATTGTATGGACCCATTATACTCCTCATTCTACCTTAATGTCACATTATTATCCATGACCAAAATATTTATTAACTCCCCATTGTGTGCACTTGGGTTGGACTAAAAAGCTCCTAGCTATAAAACCTTCCCAGTGATTAACTTTGATTCGTCTGACCACTATAATATAACTAAAAAACTTGTGATATGTTAAAAATTTGGTGACACCCTTGGAAAATTATGACCCATAGGATTACATAAATAAGGTGGTCACACAAATAAACTCTATTAGGACAAAGTGAACTTGACCCTAGGGAAATCTTAGTTGGCAGCAGGGTCAAAAGAACTATGAATGGGGCATAGGGATTATAAACTTGGGACTCAAGAATTAAAATGGGTCATGATCATTCAATATGAACACTATGAACATAAGTTAAAAATGTGACCACTTAATTGGGATTGGACTTAAATGATTCACAATATGAAATGGACCTGGATAATAATATTAAACCAACAATGGGATTTTGACTAAATATTTAGTGAACCAAGAATTAAGGACCACACCAAGAAGACCACCATCATACATTAGAAATTTTAGGGAAACCTATAGGAAAAACTAAAATATTTATGAATCATTTATATATTTTGTATTTTTATCATATAGACCTTAAAAAATCGTGGAATATTTTGGGCTCCAATTTTGAAATGATTACCCCATATGGGTATCCAAATATTGTAAAATCATCTCGATGAATTAGACCTGTGCTTTATTCCCAATAAAATCAATGCTCAAAATACTTTAATTGAGACTCGATCAAACTAAACTGAGACATAAGCATGAGTTGCATACTACTATGATATTACATAACTTATTTATTGAAAACTAACATACATGCTAAAATGGAAAACCTACACTAACAAATAACTTTGGTTTTTCTAAATAAACCCATTAACTGACATTGTGAAGTTTAAACTTGATCTAAGCAATGTTGAATGGCCTCCACATAACCTGTAACAATAAGCACTAAGTAAAACCAATTGAAATAAGATAAAGATGTTAGCACCATACTCAAATTATGAGCCACTTAAATTTAAAAAGTATTACCAATCACAATTTGAATCAAGTCCTCAATGCTTGTAATATTAATCAGAATATGCATGAGACATTAAATGGAGTCTAATGTTAACTAATCAATTAGAAAGTATTAATAAATGATGCAAGCCATATATGATGCACCAAACCAAATTTATTCCAACAATTGAGTATATTTGAAGTGAATCACTGGGAATGGAGTCCAAAATAAATATATATATGTACACATTCACTTTGTTCCAACAACTTATAATTATCACATTGAATCAAAATTTTAACCATAATAAAATTAGTGCTACTAGAAAATTCAACCTATTATAACAATGGGTATATGAGTAACTCAATTAAATCACAATAAATCCCTTCATCACATGTATTTGTAGACTTGGGCTAATATTCCAATGCCTGGAAATGCTCAAACTTTAGATTATTGCACAATTGAAAAGAGTCCACTCTATCATTGCTTTAAAATTTATCACACTCTAAATCCTAACTATGTTCACAAGTGAAATTAGAATGATCTAATGTACTCAAATCATTTAATGTAATTTTTTGCTCAAGCTCAAATAATAGATTATTAAAGTGTTGGAACATGTTGAATTCCATAATGTTTTCATAATTGGTACATTCAGGTTAACAATCTCCTTCACATGTAGAATCAATAGGTTACCATAACTCATTTAAACCAAGAAATGTTTATTTAAAAATTATAAAAAAACTTTACATAATTCAAATTTCATGAAAATAATGCAATAAGTCATTGGATTCATATTTTTTTTTAATGTGAGTGGGAAATCAAACATTTTGATGACCTATCACAATTATGGACTACATGTCATCATCACTATTACCATTAAGGAACTCATCTATAGTAAAGCCATTAGACAATCCTCTACGAATTTAGTGGACAACTGAAGCAATTAATAAAATTGATCATAATGCAAAACCTTTGGATGATATAAACTAGAAATATGTATATATACACAAAATTTTCACCAATAGAGTGATCAAAAAATGGTTGCCTCATTGTTTCACTATCAATTATACTTTACAGGACAACAAATACTTCATCCAAAATAATTTCAATTGGATCACTATTTGGAAGCAATATATTCTCTTACTCAGAATGGGTATCATCATCATTGAAAGTCAATAAATGAAAAAAATTGGCATCAAGAATTTGACCATTATACTCAACTCCAACATCATAATGGGAAAATTTGATAATACTCACATCACAAAAATCAAATTCATTATCAAAATAAGGTGCACATACATCTATATTAGAGGATTCATAACTTTATTATCAATGAGTTTTGGATCAATATGGCCATCATAATATTCACTTGTCTCTTGTTCTATCTCTCTAAACTCTTCAACTGCCATGGGTTCTTATTCAATGTATGAGTCCAGAGGTTTTAAATCACACTCTTTTTCATATTTACCATATAGTTCAAATCTACCACTATGCATCCAAAAATCTTGAAATCCAAAATCATAATTCATGGCTGATTTACAAGCATGGGATAAGTTTAGTGTGATTTTGTGTTTCAAATAGTAATTCAAATCATCATCAAAAGCATCACAATACAATATAACAACCAGCTCTTCATTCGGTCTCAAATGTTCAAGGAATATTTTCCAAGATTTCCTAAATATATGATTAAAATCTTGAATACTCTCTTCATGTTCATTTCTAATATTATGAAATTAATTCAAAACAAGAACATAATCTACTTTATCATCATACCTCTCAATGAATAGACGTTTGAACTTGTCCCAAGAGTCAATAATTCAATCAAGAAATTCATGAAACCAATCTGGGCATTTCCTTATAAACTTTGAAATAATAGACTAATCAAAACACCTTCAATTTATATCTTAAATTCATCAACACAATTAATAAATGCTTCAAAATAGATCCCTCCCTTAACTACATTATTGTCATCAAACTTGTGCAACATTTTCTTTTTTTTTGGTTTGGGGGGGGGGGGGGGGAGAGCATGAAAAATATGAAAACATGCCATATTAACTAGTTGATATCTAGATAAACAAATGGAATATGGGAAATAATCATTTTATTATAAATGATAATCCCTAAAACCATTATAATGTTGATCCAAATAATATAAACTAATAAACACACTATACTAATTTAAAACATCCATTGCAAAAGAATTCACTTCTAAACAAACATAGATGTCACCTAAACCCATAGCTGAATGAAATACATAAGTTGATCTTATTATTCAACCTCAATGGAGTCACCAATTCAAAAATGAAGAATAATGACTCTTCTTGAATAGAAAATGATTTCATTCCACATTAATAGTGTTATTTTTTTGTTAGAGTTGATGAACCAAATAACTTAACCCACCATTTTAATAATATGCCAACAACAACAGAACATTAGTTTTTAAATAAAATACCAAAGATCCTTTAAGTTAAGCAATAAATTTAAGTATGTTGGGTTTTCTCACATAAAATGTTGGGTTTTTATCTCTTTGCATCAGCATTGAAGCCTCTTCCTAACATGCTAGCATGCTTTCCCTATCACATGAGGGATGAGTCTCATGCACTCACCTGAAGCATGCAATGAAAGACTGATTCCTGAAAACTTTGAAACATGATGGGTGTTTACTTACTTATTATCAAATAAATATCTTACTATTATTTCTTAACATAATAGATTATACTACTATCACTAGCTAAATATAAAATAAGAAAGGAACTCATGACTTTATTCACTTAATACATTTCAATATTCAACACAGTTAACAATCCATTGCTCAAAGTACCATATGATAAACATTGAATTCTCATTAAGTGCTTATGGATTACAAGACAAAGTGATCTATATTTCTTTAAAGGTTCACCAACCAATCCCATCATGAATGCTTACAATAGGGGTCTTTATACTTGTTTTTCCCTATCTAAGTGTCAAGTTCCCAACTCAAAAAGGACACATGGCACATAGAATCTCAACAGGATAAGAGTCATGGCTCTTGTAATTAATTGTTCCTATAGAATTGGGTCTCTGTGCCCCTAGATGTCTGCTCTATGTTATACATTTATTTTCAAGTGTTTCATTCCTTGAGGGTTGTACAAGGCCTCTAATTGGTGGGTTTGAAGTGTCCTATTTGATTTATTATTTAAACTACTCCTGCATTCCTTGCACTCCACTTACCTCATGCTCCCCTAGTCATTCACTTATTTTTTTGGGTCCTCTATTCTTAGGTCCCTCATGCCATGTTTTCTCTTGATTGGGTCCTCTCATGTTGGGCCTTCTGTGTCATTGTCCTTCTACATCTTTCAACTCTCACACTGCTAGTCTCATGCCATGGTCCTCCTGTGTTATGGTTCCCTTGCACCATGCTGGTACTTACATAAAAATGGACAATGGTCCCTCCATGATATTTTCCAAAATTGGAACAAATACTTGGTCAAAATTAAGAGGCCAACATAACCCCACACTAAGTTATTAGTCCTTCTCAAACTAAGTTGTACTAGTATCCTCAAGGAACTCAAGCCCTTTCTGCTTGAGTTCATTCCTCAACTCATCCCAATGGGATAAGGAGTCAAGAACTTTAGAAATTATTTTATCAATGGCTTCCTTTACTACTTTCAACTCCTCAAGCTAAATTTATGACTCGATCTTCTTTATCTGTTCCTCTAGGGCTATGCTAGCTTCCTTTTGGATGTTCTCCAATTCAAAGACCTCCTTATCAACCTATCCTCAGAGTATGGTAAAATTAGTATTTATTTATTGATTACGATTATTAATAACATCTTCCATCATTTCCACATCCTTTAATTCCTTCACATGCTCGATGTGGTATTTTATTAATAGAGCTACATCATCTGTTTGCTTTCTCAAGATCTCATCATTGAGTCAGGCCTCTATTATTTTATTTGGGCATGCCATGCATGTAAAAATGCCATCTAAAATTGGGATAACCTTTTTTGAATCTTTCCAAAGTAATACAATAGATATCTACTGTAGTGGTGAACTGATCCAAAAGTTCTTGGAACTCATCTCTGGACATGGGGTGCTCCTTATTCTTTTTGATCAAAAACTCAACCAATGTCTCCAATTTTCCTAAGGCATCCCTAGCCAATAGTATGCCATATACCATTGCTTAATCTTCCTTCAAAATTATTTTTCAAAGGTTTAAAACCCTTACCTTAACCTTAATATTCTCTTGAATTTCTTACTTTAAGGAAGCCACTTTGTCGGCTAGCACTTGCTTTTCAGCATACACTTTATTATACATTTACACCACCTTGTCATGTTTCCTTTTAGTTGTGCACACATCTGATTATGATAAAATATTTTGGTGCATCACTTCCATGGAAATTTTCAAAAATGTGACACTTGTCATTATTGAGAAGAGCCACTATAGATCAAACTTCATAAGGTCTAGTAGACCTGGGGTGTCTAGGCCAGAGGAAATATAATCCAATAGAACATCAACCTAAGGCTCCTCATTATACATATCCAATAGGAAGGATAATTAATTCCTTATTTCTTGGGTCATGCCATTATGGTGGAAATGCTTCCAAAGACAGAGTTTTTGTTCATCTACACCAAAATGGTATTGTTTATGTAGATTAGATGACACTCTCTATTTTAGTTCCCCCTTAGCTAGCCCCTTCCCCTTTTCTGGGTCTCACTCAAGTTCTTGATGGCTTCTGGTAGCCATCCCATATGTTCTAATCCCTCTAGTATTAACTTGATCAATAGGTAGGACCTCTCACACAGGGAATGGAGTATTCTCTAGATCAAATTCCAAATTATGTATCTTCTCTTACGAGGGGTCCTTTTGGGTCACTTGTCTTAGAGAGTGATGAGGCACTGACCTGGTGGTAGTCATTGGAGAAGGTGGAGGTGTTCATGGTGGTGGAGAAGGTGGGGGAGTTGGATGAAGAGATGGTCAAGGTGAGGAAGGTGGGGTAGGTGAGTGGGAAGGAATATGATGAGGTGAAAGTGATGTAGGTGGTGAACCATGAGATGGAAATAGAGATGATGATGGTGAAGACAAAGGATGAGGTGAAGGTGAAGTATGAGGTGGTGGTTGTGGTGATGAATGGTGATGTTGAACTGGCCTGGAGGGCTATGCCTCCACTATCCTCTACCATCTTGATGGTGTTAATTGGGGCATAACATATAAAATAGTTTGTGTACCTATTTCCCAACCAAGATGTTCTTGATCTTAATACTAGTCATGCTTATTTTTCCTCTCTCTATATAGGCCTTTTTTCTAGGATATACAAACATATTTTGAAGGGTGTGGTACTCTACATCGAACCATTTTTATTGTATATTAATTAGTTGTGCATCATAGATTCTATTTATATAATAGATGTAGTGTGCGTAGAAGGCATATGGTAGCTTAATCCACACTAAGAACTTCCCTAAAGGATTCATTTGAATACATGTTAGGGAGAAGTGCTGCTTCACAATGAATTCTTCTTGATCTTCTATTAAGGAGGGTAGATCCTTGGGATTGTGCCATTCATTTTTGAAAGCCACCTTCATTCCATCAAACTGGTATCTCATGTATAATTTATATGTTGGAGTGATGTGTTGAGGGTAGGTGAAAGTTTTGTAGCACTCGACAAGGGACTTGTGAGTGGAGGGTACATCCACTTCAAAGATCCTAAACTATAGTTAAGCATACCAATTTCATAAAAAACCAACAATAATAAGATTGCCCCTTAAAGAAACCTAAACTTAGGCATTGTATGCACCTTCTCTACATCTTCAACTATATTTTGGGCAAATTATAGTGCCTAGTTGTACTGTATTCCCTACACTACTTGGTGTGTAATTTGAAAGTGGGCCATATCCACCTCCTTCCATATGTTGGTCCCTCTGACCTTAGTGGAAATGATCTATGCTATGACTCTTAGGTCAAGATCCTATAGGTTTGTAATGTGCATTACATGCCCCTACTTTTGATACATAAGCATGGTGTCAGTGTGTTGGATCTCCTATTTATATCTTCATGAATGTGCAAGATAAGGAACTAAACTTCCTCAGTAGGCTTTATAAAATATGTTAGTTTGAAGAGTCAGAAGAGGCTAGCTTTATCCAACTAGTTCATGATAGTCAAGTCATAAACCATTTGGTTTCATGTGTTGGTGGTCTATACTTGATAGTTATTTTGAAACTGTACCTCATTTCCCAGTTGATGATGGTTGTAGTCAAATACAATCATAGTTTCCTCCTTAAAGAGCTAGTTTTTTGTGTGTAAGAGTGACTCAAGGTATTACATGTCTTTTATGTAAATGGTTTGAAGGGGAGATAGTGGAGTGGTCTATGATGAGGAGTCCTACACTTGATTTCCTTTTTTCACCATCTTGGCTTCTTCTATGCTCTCACTCTGAACTTCCACACACTGATCTTGTCTTAGTGTCTCTTCTAGATCTTCTAAAGTCTCCTCTCTTATAGGAAACCATGCTTATCCACTCACCTCACTCTCCTTTGGTATGGTTGACAAATTTTCAAGTATTTTTTCCCATTTTTGGCCACATTACCATCCATGGTGCTTGAAGTGTTAGGTTGTGGAGCTAAAAGCTTCAACTATGCAGACATGGAGGAGGTTGCTGAAGTTACAGAGACACCGGCGTCGGCAGTATAACCGACGTCGGTCAACACCATTCAGACAGGGATCGACGTTGGTCGCCTGTGGTAGTTCCAGAACTATTCGTTGCACGAACAGTTAGTTTGTTGAATTGATTATTTGCATGTAAAGGCTATTTTGAGGCTTAAGCTGCGTGTCTATTATTAGTAAACTAAGAGTCTAAGTTATTGTTTAAGTCTAGGATCTATTTATAGACCCATTGGCATGTATTATAATTATGAGCTAAAAAGGAAGGCAAGGAATATCCTTCCATTGTAAGATCATTTAGTTACAGGTTGTTACAAGCTCATAGGAGATCTACATGTGTAAGTATGGTTTATTGAATTGTAGGTTGCAGGGTCATGGGAGATCTACTTGAAGTACTTTAGAGTGCTTCGTACTGGCAGGGTTATTACTGACTGGTTGGAGAGGTGAACACCAATTCTGTGTGTGAGTTGTGTGTTGGGACCATTTTTGGTAGGAGAGTGAACTCTTGAAGAAAATTACTGAACACTTGAGGTGTGGGAAGCTTCTGAGAGGTGTGGAGAATAAGTGGCATCTTATTTATTCTATTTTCTTTTTGTATGAGTATTAATACAAGATTGTGTATTGTCTCTCATATTATGTGCTATTTGTGAATTCTAGTTACTTGTACTTCTGGATAATTTTGCATGTTAAATTGCTTGTATTTGGTAATCATATTGTGCTCTTTTTGAGGAGCAAGATCCTAACAAGTGGGATCAGAAGTAGGTTTGTTGTTCTTGGATTCCCCAACAATTGGTATCAGAGCTTTAGGTTGGGATACTAATAGGTTGGATTAGATCTGGTTAGTGTGTGTTGATTATAGGTTACTCACAGGGGTTTCTGTTTGAGTGGGAGTAGAGCAATGGCAGAAGAAAGTAGACTATGAATGGAGAAGTTTAATGGCAAGAACTATCAATTATAGAGGATGCAGATTGAAGATTATCTGTATCAGAAAGATTTGTACTTACCGTTGGGTGGGGTTGATTGCAAGCCCTGGGATATGAAGGATGAAGAATGGGAGGTTCTTGATCGAAAGGCTCTGGGATCTATAAGGTTGAGTCTTGCATCATTGTGATTTCCAACTTATCACACGCTAAGACAATGGTAGAGTTGATGGAATCTTTGGCAAATTTATATGAAAAACCCTCAGCTTTGAATAAGGTATTTCTTATGAAGCAATTATTTAATTTGCAAATGTTGGAAGGTGGATCTGTACATAGTCATCTTAGTGATTTCCATGGTTTGGTAAACCAGTTAAATTCAGTCAATATTGTCCTTGATGATGAAATTAAGGCTCGCTTAATCTTATGCTCATTACCTAAAAGTTGGGAAAGTTTGGTAATGGTAGTTAGTAATACTGCGTCTACTTCAAAAATCTTAAAAGTGGATGATATTGTGAGTGTAATCTTGAATGAAGAGATACGCAAGAAAAGCACAGGTGAATCATCAGGAAATGCTTTGAGTGTGGAAAGTAGGGGAAGGCAAAGAGAGAAGATTGAGCATGGGAGATCAAGGTCAAAGATAGGTAGGAGACCCAAGTCTAGGTATGGCAAAATAACCTGCTAGAAATGTGGAAAGCAAGGGCACTTAAAGAGAGATTACAGGTCGGGTGAAGATCAGCATGAAGGACATGAAGAAGAAGCAGATGTTGTGGATTATGTTGCATAGGATGCTCTGGTATGTTCTTTGGATAAAGTAGAATCTTGGGTTTTAGATTTTGGTGCCTCTTTTCATGCATCCCCAAATAGGGAATTTTTTCATGAGTATGTCCAGGGAGACTTTGGAGAAATTTGTTTAGGGGATGGTAAGCCTTGTCAGATGGTTGGCAAAGGGAAAGTGAAGCTGAAATTGCAGACATGTAACACATGGGTGTTGAAGGAGGTCATGCATGTCCCAGTTCTAGAGCAGAATTTGATTTTTGTAAGAAGTTTGGGTGATGAGGGTTGCACAATAACTCTCACAGCAAACTCTTGGAAGGTTAGCAAGGGTGCACTTTTGTAGCAAGAGGTAGTAAGAGGTAAGAAAGTAGGTATGCTTTATCTATCTACTTGTATTACTGATTCTCTTTCTGGGTTATCTACTTCAGCTATAGATTCGAAGATGTGGCTTAATAGGCTTGGTCACATGAATAAGAAGGAGATGCATGTTCTTGAGTCAAAGAGTATGCTTTTAGATTTGAAAGGCATGGATCAAGATTTTTGTATGCAAAAGAAGAAGGTAACGTTTCTTGAGGAATTCGATGTTCGTGACAAGAATTGGAAAGTCTTAGTTTTCAAGGAGAAGGTGATGGATAGAGATTAGTGGAAGGGGCTGAAGAATTTTGAGCAGAGCAAGGGTGATTTGGATAGGGTTTTGATCCAAAAGGAGCTCATGGGTAAAAGTCATTTCTCACAAGAAAAACACAGAGACTGACATTGGCTAGAAAACCAGTGTCGGCATCCAGACAGGGACCGATGTCAGCTATGTGCAGCTCGACGTCGGTGACTCAGGGATAAATAAACATCGGTGTCGGCCAGGGGGAATTGATGTCGATGATGAGGCAGTCACATGGAACTGACGTTGGTCGGATGCAGACTGAGATGTGACTGGCATCAGTCACTGAGACGGATTTTGGGCAGACAACAAGCTGTCAAGGAGTCTCAAGCACCCATATGGAGGACTTAAAGGGTAAGTAAGCCTCAAATTTGTCATTTCCCTTCTTTACACTACTTGTTGCTCACTGATGGTAAAGAAATAGGAAGTTGTTAAAGAAGCAGAGTAGGTAGATCTAGGAAACAGTGGGAGTTTGGCATGGATGAAGGATGTGATTTCTTGGAGAAAAACCAAACGGGAGTTTTGGGTGGAGTTGCCAGCTGGAAGAAAGCACTAAGAGACGAATGGATGTTTAGGATAAAGAAGAGCAGAAATGGACATGTGAGACGAAAGGCCAGGGTATATGGTCTTGAATAAGCTGCAAGACAATGGAGGTTTGATCATTGTGTTTCTCTTTACCAGGTTAGATAATATTAGCTACATTATCCTATTACTGTATGATGTGCTTGTTGCAGGGTTACATATACAAGGAGTTGCTGAACTAAAGGTAAAGCTAGTTCAGAAGTATGTCATGAGGAATCTGAGAGCAACAAGATTCTTTAGCATGAGTGTGTTTTAGGGACATGGAAGGTCACAGGTTGACTTTGTTTCAGAATGATTGTGTGAGACCGGTTAGCACGCCGATGGTTAGACAGTTCACAGAATAGTGTCTTGATTCACATAATGAGGTTAAGTGCATGGTATGTACTAGACCTAAGTTTTCCCAAGCAGTGGGAGTTGTCAGAAAGTTTGGAGCCAATTCGGGAAAGAAGCACTGGAGGGTAGTTCAGTGGATTCTTAGAGGGACTAGCAGCAGGTGCACATGCTATGCAGGGTCAAGTTATTTTCTACATGGGTTTGTAGATGTGGATGTGGCAGGTGATTTGGATGATAGGAGGTGCACCACAAGTTTTGTGGTGGTTGGTCTTCAAGGGTGATTTTGAAGAGGGATACAAAGCCAAGGGAACAAACTAGATGATGTACAGGTACAAGTACAGTTGCAACTATTTATCTCCAAGTGGGAGATTGTTAGGTTGTGGAGCTAAAAGCTTCAACTATGTAGACATGGAGGAGGTTGCTGAAGTTCCAGAGACACCGGTGTTGGCAGTATAACCGATGTCGGTCATGATGAATGTAGAAGGCAACCGACATCAGTAGGGAGTCAGCCGATGTCGGTCAGCACCAGTCAGACAGGGACTGATGTCGATCGTCTGTGGCAGTTTTAGAACTGTTCATTACACAAACAGTTAGTTTGTTGAACTGATTGTTTGCATGTAAAGGCTATTTCAAGTCTTGAGCTGCGTGTCTATTATTAGTAAACTAAGAGTCTAAGTTATTGTTTAAGTCTGGGATCTATTTATAGACCCATTGGCATGTATTGTAATTATGAGCTAAAAAGGAAGGCAAGGAAGATCCTTCCATTGTAAGATCATTGGGTTGTAGGTTGTTGCAAGCTCATAGGAGATCTACATGTGTAAGTATGGTCTATTGAATTGTAGGTTGCAGGTTCATGGGAGATCTACTTGAAGTACTTTAGAGTGCTTGGTATTGGCAAGGTTATTACTGATTGATTGGAGAGGTGAACACCAATTCTATGTGTGAGTTGTGTGTTGGGATCATTTTTGGTAAGAGAGTGAACTTTTGAAGAAGAATTACTGTACACTTGAGGTGTGGAAAGCCTTTGAAAGGTGGGAGAAGGAGTGGCATCTTCTTTATTGTATTTTCTTTCTGGATGAGTATTAATACAAGATAGTATATTGTCTCTCATATTTTGTGCTATTTGTGAATTCTAGTTACTTGTACTTCTGGATAATTTTGCATGTTTAATTGCTTGTATTTGGTAATCATATTGTGCTCTTTCTGAGGAGCAAGATCCTAACAAGTGGGATCAGAGCAGGTTTGTTGTTCTTGGATTCCCCAACATGAAGGTTAACCCTTAGCCATCCCACATTCCAAAATGAATAGGTGGTGGTGATCAAACTTGATTCAACTCTTGATCTTCACACTTTGACAATGGTAGAACCAACAACCTACAATTTTTATAAAGAATGACCTCAACCCACTTCCACACATGTTTGTACTTAACAACCTTCCTCTTTCGCTTATAAATCTTCTTCACGTCTTTATTTATTTCTTAATCACTTTGTTCTATAAGGAAATTGACTTCATCTCTGGTTCTCTAGTTTGTTAAACATTTGAAGATTATAGCAAGGTAAAGTATAGAATGGCTTCAACTTGTTTATTAATAGGTCCTCTGGTTAGTTTATCTCATTAATTTATTTCCTCTACTTGTCACTTTTGGCCATAAATGTGTATCTTATAATGGTCTTCATACTTCAGATCTTGCATTGAGCCTTTAGTGTTCTAATAAACTTGTCTCATCATTCCACTCACACGCTTGTTGTTATGGCTACCCTTGTCACATTTATGGTCCATTCCTTCCCATGCCTTTCTTGGAAGTGGGTAACAACTATCCCATTTTTTTGCAATAGTGGAAACCATCTGTCATGCAACTAGTAGGAATCTATTGTATTAAGTGACTCATGTGCACTTAATCACTTGCATGCAATGTATGAATCTTGTGCCCTTAAAACTTGCATGCCCATATGTTATGTCTTGTATTCATATGCATAATATCTTACCTTGCACTAAAAGGGTTCGTGGTCCTCCATGAAAATAACTAAACTAAGAATTTCAAAATAAAGTCACGTGCCTCAAGGGCAACACCTCTTATTGAAAGTATCCTAATTTAATGGCCTTAAGCCTTATTGAAAATAACACAAACTTAAATAGAATCATAATACGACTGAAGCTGACTCCCATTATAGTGTCCTAGAAGGAATTGACCATCTAGTTTCTTTAACTAGCATGCTCCATTTGTCGAATACTATGAATTATGAATGGTCCATCCCAATGAATGTGAAGCTTCCCAGGGTAGCATACGAATTTAGAGTTATAGACTAAAACTTTCATGCTTGGGGTGAAGATTTTATTCTTTAAATGGTGATCATACCATGATTTCTATTTTTGTTTCTCAACATATTGATTCCATTGGGTAAGGAACCGAGCCTCATCTAGTTTTATGAGTTCATCAAGTTAAGCTTTCAAAGAGGCATCATTATCAAGGTTTCCTATATGTGTTATTTAGAGAGATGGAACCAAGAACTCAACTGGCATGATTAATTCCTTCCCATATACTAACTTAAATGGCGTATTTTTTTGAGGCATTTATATGTGGTATAATAGGCCCAAAGTACTATAGATACCCTGTCATCCCAATCAGTTCTAACAACATTGAATTTTTTTGTCAAATTGGTATTGAGAATCTTGTTGAAGGCTTTAGCTATTCCATTGGCTTGTGGGTGGTATGGTGTTGTATTGTGATGCATGATCATGAATTCTATCAATAGGATTTGAATTATCTCATTCAGGAAGTGGGTTCTACAGTCATTGGTGAAGCTTAGAAGACATCCAAAGCATGTTATAATGTTTCCTAAATAAACTATGTGGTAGTCTCTAAAATATAGTCTTTGGTTGGTGTTGCTTTAGTCTAGCATGTTAAGTAGTCAGTTGTCATAATTATGTATCACAAGCCTGTGCATCAACATGCTGGAGTAATGGGCCCCACAAAGTCAATATCCCACTTTTTTAATGGTTCTTAGGAATAAATTGGTCATAAAGGCATGTAATTTCTTCTATTAGGTCTTCCCATACATTGGAAAATATCACATTGCCTTGCATATGCCTTTGCATCTTTAAATAAAGTCAGCCACCAAAGTCTAGTGAGCAACACCTTACACATGGTAGTCTCCCCAACATAATGTCATCTAACAATACCTTTGTGGACTTCTCATAATACCTCAAGGCATTCATGTTGCATTAAACAATGACATAATAAATTGTCATGGTCCATCTTATACAGATGTCCTATTATTAGTTGATAAGATGCATCGTGGATCCTAAGTTGTTTCTTTTCTTGTAAAGTGAGAGAATTAGGTGCACAATCAATATTGAAGAATGCCATAATATCCTCTAGTTCTTCAAGTACCCTAGCAACTTGAAAGAGTTGTACATCAAGAAGGTCATCTTATATATCATGTGGAAGTTCTCCATTTTCAATTTGGTATAAATAATCAGGTTTATAGTTGGTTTTCCTAGGTTTTACTACTACAAAAAACTAAATTTTTTGGAAGAGAACTATCCAGTGGCAAATTCTTCCATGGAGAACTAGCTTGTTAATGAGATACTTTACTGCCTCATGATCGGTATAAAATTTAAATGGTGTGGCTAGAAGGTACAGTCTAAATTTTTGTAACATGTAAATCATAGACAATGCTTCACATTCGATGGTGATATAGTTCCTTTCAACCAATGTGAGTTTCTTATTGGAAAAATATATTGGATGGTCCAAATTTCCCTCTCATTATTGTGCAAGTATTGTGCTAACTACTATGCTAAATACATCAATGTGGACATGGAAGGGTTTTGTCTAATCCAAAAATTGCAAGATAGGAGTGGTAAATAGTCTTTCTTTAAGAGTTTCAAAGGATGATTTGTAGGAATTAGTTCATATAAATTTTTCATTATGCTTTAATAGCTCTTTTAGGGGCACTAAAATCTTGACATAACCCCAAATGAACTTCTTGTAGTAGTTTGTGTGTCTTAAGAATATGTGCACCTCACACTAAATTTTTGGTGCTGCTAGATAGATAATGATAGAGACCTTGGATAGATCTACTAGGAGTCCCTCTTTACAAATGATATGCCTAAGGAGTACCCCAAAAGGTGTCACAAATAGGCATTTCTTCAAATTGAGGGAAATTTGTATCACTCAATAGCGCTCAATAATGAGCCTCAGGTTGGCATAGTGGTCCTTGATTAGCTTGTATACTTTCCAATCATCTAAGTAGACTTAGATAAACTTACAGATAAAATATTTGAAATCCTCCACTACTACCCATGAGAATATCATTGAGGCATTTTTTAACCTAAAGGGTATGATGATATAGGCAAAGAGCCTCATTCTATGGAAAATGTGGTCTTGGAGTGGTCTTCCTCAATTATTTAAACTTGGTGACACCCCAATAATCCATCGATAAAGGAGTATATCTCACAATTGGTAACACTTTCTAGGATTTCCTCTATGAAAGGTGTTAAGAAAGGATCAGTAACACATGATGCATTCAAAATTTGATAATACACATAGATATAAATATGCCCATCATTATTGATACTAATTACCATAGGACTCACCCATTCAAATTCATCAATAGGAGTAATTATCCGATACAGAGCATGCTATAGATCTCTTCTTTCATGCGTGCTCAAAGGTTAGGGTTAATCTAGTATGGATGTTTCTTCATGGGGTGAGCACCATCAATAAAATTTATATGCATCTTCCATAGAGAAGGGTGAACCCATTTCATTTCACTATAATTCCTTAGAAACACATCTTGATCCTTTTTCAACAACTCAAAGATTTACAAAATTTCTATCTTGATCTAATAGTTTCCAATGGTCGCCACCTTAGGTTCTTGCTCTATGCCAATGTTAAATTGAATAGTTTGAATGTGATCATGATAAGGGTTATCTATGGGGGATTTGGTGTCTTGAATAGTTCATGAGATAGTACTCATAGGAACATGTAGGTTGTTATTCAATGGATTGAATGGAGTGGACCCTTCTCCTTCATCTACTTGAAAGATGAGATTCTACTTTCCCAGGTGGATTTCTTCATGGTGTTCTTCACTAGAGACTATCGATGGTGTAAGAGTTGATTGTCTAGGGGGCTTAGTAAATAAACCCAAGGGTTCCTCTGATTCCTGATGAATATGATGCAAGTGGTCTTCCACTGGACTCGGATCTCTAATGATTGCTTCACACATGGTTTGAAGAGTAAGGTGCAAGTCTATCTCTGGTGAAGAGTAAGAAAGTTTTGATGTCATGTTTTCACTTATTAGTTGCCAAAACCTTGTTCCCATGTGACTTTCTTTGTATGTACCAATCCCATGCCCAAGTGCATAAAGTTACATATAACGTATAGACCCATAGGTATTCTAGTAAAAATGTTTTTGCTCAACTCACCATATTATTTCACAAGAGTCAAGGTGAGGTTGAGGTGCTTCTATGCCATTATAACTAAGTGTGCCTCTGATCTTATTATCATGGTGGAATCTATGATGTAGAGTAACTCACACTTGATCCCAATACAAAAGGTGCTCTTTATGCATATGGCACAACCTAGTGGTAGTGCCATAAAAAATGTGGTCTAATGACCTCATTCATTCATTATCATTACCATAGAACTGTTTGAGGTGTTGGAAAAAATCACACACCTCCATTTTTCCTTAGAACCATGGAGCTTCATTAAGTCTCTCCAATGGTGGTCCCTCCAATGGTCCTTGTATTGCTAAACTCAGGAGGTGCACAAATTTGTGATGCTTGAGAAACTGGTTTGGGATATGTTTGTCTCTATTGATTATGTTGCTCAATCTTTTAGTGAGATCATAATCACCATGGGCCCAAAAGTTGTAATCATTTCTTGTTATATCTGAGATAGATTGGTTTTCCATCCAATGAAAAATACCATCTAGCATTGGATCATGTTGTTCATGTCAAGCAGTCACATTATACAAATTGTTGATGTCTTCATCAGTGCTCACAGGCTTGATATAGGGTTGTCTTTGTGTTTAGTCTAAGGGTATTATCACATGTTGATCAGTATTATCAAAGCTAATTTACTAATTTTTAAATCTTAAATCTACATGATTTTCATAGCACCAGGGCCTTCCTAGTAAGGTTGGGTAGTCATCACCCTCTGCCAACTCCAAAACCTCAAAGTCTACTTTGAAGTGAACCCCAAGTATTTCAATAGTGGAATTTTTAAGGACTCCAATAAGATGCACATGATTCTTATTTTCCATGAACAAGACATGAGGCGAAGGTTACAAGGTTGGACTAGACATTTTCTACTAGGCATATTTAGTGAGAACATTTACTTCAGTGCTAGTATCTACTAGAATATCTTGGATTACCCATCTATTGATAATAAAATTAACTAATATTTCTCTATCTTCTAGGGAAGTGGAACTAGGACTTTCCTAACATGGAGCATGTTATAAATATTGATCTTCACTTTATTGACTGAGCTAAGTGTGGGCTTCATTTAGTAGGTGAGCTTGACCTTTAAACTAGGCATTAATTTGGGGAATGATGTCTTCATCAAGCATACATTTTCATAGTTCTTGAAAACTATCTCGCATTACTGGAGGTTCGATTTCCCTTTGCACTATGATGCACTATGTGACATCCCTATCCTTAAGGTATTGCATCTCACCTTGGAGATCACACACAAGTGCCATAGCATCCTAAAGGAAATCATTTTGTTGAAGTGCATTAGGGTACTTCTTAGCCTATGGTTCTTCTTATTGTACCTTTTCAACTAGGTTGGATGTAGATTGCATCTAACCCCCATTAATGGTAGTAATATTTATTTGTTGTACAATAAGGATGGTTGGTCAAGTGTGCCATTATGGTTTGTCTATATAGATCATACCGGTGCCTTTTTCATTATGGTCCTTTGTGATGGCTGCATATAAGTCTATACACTCTTCTAGTCAGTGGTCCTTTTTACAGTAAGTTCAAGTTAGGTATTCTGGGCAATCTCTCTAATAGTGGTCTAGAGAACCACGCTTGTAACAAGTCCTTGGTGGAAACTGACCACTGCCTCATCCTCATCCTCTTCCATGTCCAAGATATCCACCATTGTCTTTGGTAATGGTGACTGAGGTTTGGTGTGTGTCATGTGCTCAATCTTCATGAATATCACTAATCAGATGACAATCATTAGTGTTATGGGTATAAGCATTATAAATATTATAATATGAAAATACTTTAATGTTTATGACGTATTAAAAAAGTGGATAGGAGTGGAAATCATGGTCGTCATGACAAATCTTGAAAGTTTACTTTAGGATTGTGTAGATGTTCTTACATGGGTAGTTGTTTCTTATGTGTCCTTCAGTTTCATAGTCAGTACACCAAACACCACTACGTGTCTCATATGAATTATTTGTTGATAATTTTTCAAGATAAGAAGCCATGGATTATATTTGTGCCTCCATAAAGGGAATAATCCTAGTATCCATACTTCCAAATGCTTCAGCATGTAGGGCAACCTCTAGAGATTAATGCATGTTGGTGAAAGTTCTTTGTGACAAGGTCCATCGAAAAGGTAACAATAATCCTCCTACAAACCATTGTGCATGTTAAGCAAGATTAATTTCAAATGATATCTTATAAAGAAATATCTTGAATTTAGCATCATATTCTTATATGCTCTTTGTAAGTCCCTGATTTATGTCTTTCAACACTACTATACTTTATTGATCAAAATCAAGAATATTAAATTATTGTAAGAATGCTACTTTGAGGTAGTCATAGTCGACCACTACTTGTTGAGACTCAAATTTTTGATACCATTTGTGTGCACACTCTAAAAGGGTGGTTACAAACTGTGTTGCCTTTCACTTAGAGAATGTGATGCCACATGCCCTCCAAATTAGTTCACACTTATGAACATGCTTAGATGAATTTTCCACCCCTTGGTACTTAGGTAGGTGCAATGTCATTTCATAATAAACCATAGGTGGTTAAACAAATGATTATTGAGAAGATCTAGATCCTATTACTAGAGGGTGTCCACTTCCTCCATTACCTCCTCCAATGCCTCTAGTAGCAGTGTTAGAGGAAAAAAACATGGTAGATGATTGACTTCCTAGATTTGGGCCTATATTCTAGCCTTAAGGGCTAGATCTTCTAGGCATTCTAAGTTGTGCCATGGACTCCTATTGAAAATAGAAAGATATAGATTCTAAGTTATTCCCTAATGGGTTGGTCTCATTTCCCTTATTTGTTTAGCTTCTAAATTTATACTATTTATATTTCAATTTCGTATATGTACTCTATCTAACTCAAGGGAATGAGTATGCACTATGGTGGGGGAGCTTGATTGACTCATACTTGGTTCATCTCCAACAGTCTAGCTCATGTTTCCTTTGCAAGATAAAAGTGACAAAGGTTATGGCCCATAAGTGATGGAGTCCTCACATACATCTGGATCCCTATGGCTCTTCACAATGTTCCCAATCTCTTCCCATGCCACTAACTCCCATGATCCTCTATCAATCTTCATCATAATTTTATTTTCATAGTGCTAACTAGCTTGCTACCATGTTAAACCCATAATCTTGAACCAACTAGTAGTTTCCCTTCCAAATGTGTGGCTCATGCATAAAATATTTTAGCCTTCCATGGGTAGTGTTTCTAAACCAAGATCAATAATTAGCTTTTTAATTTTGAAGGGAAAAAATGAAAGATAACATACCCTTAGCTCTCATAGAAAATGGAAATTTGATTCCTTAGGACATGAATATGTGGTCATAATGAATTCTGGGATGTAAATATTTTGAACACCTTTCCACTAGTAATCAACCGCTTGTATCCAAGAAAATTTTAGTCATGCTAAGCTCCTCTGCCATTTTAGTGTCCACGACTATCTTCATCCAAGGTTTTAAGATCATCCTTGAGCATATTCTAAGATCCAAGAATGTAAAAGAATAA
Organism: Torreya grandis; assembly: GCA_037957365.1. Taxonomy (NCBI): domain Eukaryota; kingdom Viridiplantae; phylum Streptophyta; class Pinopsida; order Cupressales; family Taxaceae; genus Torreya; species Torreya grandis. Next base: position 32,782 of record JARHVA010004584.1, read on the forward strand.
GGACCTCAAAAAAGAAAGTCTCATATAATGAGCTATAGAGGTTTTGTTCTACCCACTGTCACACAAAAAATCTTATTTCAAGATATGAAACTGCAAAATTTTCTTCACTATTAGTAATCTATTCTTCAATATTCTCTAATATAATGTGCTCAAACATTTCCCATAGTCGTGCTCCAATTTTTTTAGGTCCTGAAAATGAAGCTAAAATTTTGGGTTTTCTCACACAAAATGTTGGGTTTTTCTCTCTTTACGTCGATGTTGAAGCCTCTTCCCAATAGGCTAGTGCACTAGCCTTATCATGTAAAGAATGAGTTTTATGTGCTCACTCAAAACACGTAGTGAAAGATCAGCTCCTAAAGACTTTGAAACATAACATGTATTTACTCATTTCTTATCAAACAAATATCCTACTATTGTTTCTTAACATAACATATTATACTACCATCACTAGCTAAAAATAAAAGAAGAAAGGAACTCATGACTTTACTCACTAACACATTTAAATATTCAACATAGTTAATAGTCTATTTCTTGAAGTACCATATGATAAACATTAAATTCTCATTAAGTGCTTATGGATTACAAGATAGAATGCTCTATATTCCTTTAAAGGTTCACCTACCAATCCCCTCATGAATGCTTACAACAGGGGTTTTTATACTTGTTTTGCATTATCCAAGTGTCAAATTCCCAACTCAAAATGGACACATGGCTCACAGACTCTCAACAGGCTAAGAGTCATGGCTCTTACAATTAATTATTCTTATAGAATCAAGCCTCTATGCCCTTAGATACCTGATTTATGTTATACATTCATTTCTAAGTGTTCCATTCCTCATGAGTTATAGAAGGCCTCTGATCAATGGGGTAAAGTGTCTCATTTGATTTATTCTTCAAACTGCTCCTATGTTCCTTGCACTCCACTTCCCTCACGCTCCCCTAATCTTCCAATTCTTATTCTAGGTCCTCTGCTCTTGAGTCCCTCATGTCACATTTTCTCTTGACTGGGTCCTCTCATGTTGGGCCTTTCATGCCATTGTCCTTCTATATATTTCAACTCTCATGCTGTTAGTCTCATTCCATGGTCCTCCCATTTCATGGTTGTCCTACATCATATCGGTACTTGCATAAAAATGGACAATGGTCCCTCCGTGATGCTCACCAAAATTGGAACAAATACTTGGTCAAAATTGAGGGGCCAACAAAGTACCCAAAAACATATCAAAATATGGGGAGCATAGTGAATGACCAAGTGAACTAAATGATACCGAATAATGATGCAAGTTTATTGGAGCTCAAATTAACACCCCTACATCTAGTGGATAAACTAATAGACAATAGAGGATAGTTCATTATAGTAGCAGGGACTATTGGCTATTATCACTAAATCAAGGTGAGACTCAAGATAATGCATAAGAGAGGTGCCATACTCTCTACTCTTTTGGTTTTATGAAAACCAATGGAAGTGACCCTATTTTAATATAAAATTTAAATATACCGAACCAAATCATATAACATACATTTAAGTGGTAAACTTGGTCACAATGACCATTTTAACCAATTTAATTTCACTAATAAACAATCACAAGATTCTCACAATTTAAACAAAGATTTCAACAAACAAATATGATAAGATATCCACAACCTTTAGGCTAAAAAGGTTACACACAAACACCCAACAGAACTAACAAGTGTGAATCAAAATTTATAATTGAATTTATATGTAGGCATGAGGCTAAAAAGGAATCTTTTATTTACATACATACATTGTATAAATAACAAATAATTTATGTATGATTTATACTTTTGAACTCACAATTCTCAATAAAACAGGGTAGGTCAAACTTTATATAATAAATTGTTTTGATCAAATTATCCTTATCCATTGGGAAAACACAAGTGAGATGCAAAAATACAACATGAAGTAAATTATAGCTTATTAAAATCTTACACATCCTCACACAAACATTCACAATGACAAGAATCAAATGTGAATTTTAACCTCTAGATTAGTCCCAAAATTTCTAAGAATCATTCACAACATACACTTGAGTGATAAATAAGTGAACTACATAACAGTAAATATTTTAAGTATTTTATATCTTTATCCCAATATTATTACATGGAATATCATTTATCAATAACCAAAAAATAGTTTTATTGAAAATTCATGACTTATTAAGTAATTCTCTACAATCCTAAAGTCTACAAATCGTTATGGAAAGGAAGAAACTAACACACTACTAAAACTTTGACAAAACACAAATAAAATTCCTTATATGGAGCTCAAGCTATGCTATACTATTATCCAAACCCTTGACTAAATTTTGCATGTTGGAACTTTTCACCTTATCACATATTCATTTATTTTTTCCATTCTCTAAAAATAATGCTAATCTGTTAGATCATTTGTGTATTGTTATTTCACAATGAGAGAATACAAATATGTAAACCTCAACTATGTATAGGTCCCAAGACATGTACCAATTTACTATAAACTTGAGATCATATTATATACATTTATGAAACACTTCCAATGAGACCATCCTTTCTCAAATTTTAGCTATATAACTCAAATTATAAATTAAAAAAATTCCCCTATAATTATGCCCTTGGGTATTCTCTATGATAAAATGGCATAGCGATGCCCATCAAATTAATTTTATGTTCAATAAGGGATCTCCATTGTCCATGTGGTACCATCATGTGGCCTCAGGATCATAAAATTCATGATATCATCTTTATTTATTTTATACCTTTCATGATCATATCATGACATGTGGTTAATTTCTATTAGTCATGGGGTACAAGGACCATAGAGAGTTAAAAACTCTAGGTCACTTTTTTATTATCATATTAATGTGTGGCCTCATTAAATTTTAACTTTATGTTCTCATTGGTCCATTATCTTTCCCATTTGTATTCATAGTGACTATGTAGCATGAAACAACCCCTTGTGACTTTCACATTTCCAACTTTATTTTACCTGGGACCCCTTTTTTGTTTTTCCATCAAGATGACACATGGTGTGATCACATAGGTCATGAAATTATATATATTGGTGATGGTTGTCAGACTATAAAATTTAATCCAACATTCAAGTAGCATCATGGCCATCCATGTGGTATAATGATAGGGTACCTAGTTTATAAGATTATGATTTGACAAATGTCAAATTTATCTTCATGTTCAAGGGGTGATGGCATCCACGGAGAAGCTTAAAGTTAGATCGCTTACTATGTATCTCATGGGAAATCAAAATGGGACACATGGAGTCTTTTCATTATCCACACAGTCATGGGGTCCATGGATTTCTCTTTTTACTTTATTGTACTTTGGGCTTCTGATTGCTATGCATGACAATTATTAATTGGCCACATGCTCATAGGGTCATAAGCTATATATCAACCTTCATATGGATCATGTGGACCTATTATAATCCTCATTCCTCCTTAATATTGAATTGAGATCCATGATTAAAAAATATTCATTAAGTCCCAACCATGTGTGAGCTCAAGTTTAAATTGAACACCTCCTACGTATAAAACCTTCTTGGTGACCAACTTTATTATGACCAATTGTTATGATCAAATTAAGTCATTTTAAATGTGTTTAAAACTTGGTGAGACCTTTAAAAATGTGCAAGCCATAATATTAAATAATTAATGTGGTCACACAATTATACTTTATTAAAACAAAGTGAACATGACCTTAGGGACATATTAGGGTGACAATGAGGTCACATTAATAATGAATGGGGCACATGGATTATAAATTTGGGACTGAGGCTTTAAAAGGGGCCATAGTCATTCAATAAGAACTTGTGAACATAAGTTACAAATGTGTCCACTTAATTGAGCCTAAACTTAAATGAGTGACAATATTAAATGGACATGGAATAACCTGTGACAACAATATTAAACCAACAAAGGGATTTTGAGTGAAGGTTATAGTGAACCAAGAAGTAAGGACCACACCAAGAAGACCACCATCATACATTATAAATTTAAAGGAGAATTTTAATAACAACTAAAATATAAGTGAAACCTATATATATTTTATATTTTTCTCACATGGACTTTAAAACATCATGAATTTTTTTCACATCCAACACTTTGCATGACATGATTTTCTAGTATATGTGATTTTTTGATGTTATTTTTTATATACATGGTGAATTACATATCCATTTTCTATTTGCATGCTTTTCACAATATAAATGATTCAAATGTAGTACATACATGCTACACATGATGTATGGACATAAAAATGTGTGAAATTATTTATACCCTTTGACAATTATTCTACATTGGGGGCATGCCTACACTGAAGGTATATTTGCACACTTATCTAATTATATCTTACTATATCGATCCATTGATCATAATAGAAAGTTACAAATGACTTAATCTTGATTATAACTTTTAGATTGATATTTCATATGGATATTTTGATTCACTATACTAGATGATGATATTTATTGATTATGTGGAGCAAAGTTGCTTGATCCATGTGTGATGGATGTTGATGATTATTACATTGTGTGATAATTTATGTTATATTACATGTTTTATGAGTGAATTTATTGTGTCTTGTCATGTCATCTGTATTTTGTGTTATAGGATCATATATTCCATGTCATGGCTATGTCATGTTTGTGTTGGGTTAGGGTCAAGTCATGTCTTGAGTGCTTATGTGATTCATAATCATGATATTATGTACATGTGCAATGTTACATATGATTTTTTTTTGAGATTGATGTTGATATTTATATCATGCATAATTCTATTGTGTGCGATGCCATTATTCCTATCATGCACCTATTATGATGCTTATTACTATGTGCCTAATTGTTATAACTACTTGGCATGACACTTGTATGTCTATAGCCTTAGATTACATGTTTCATATGTACTTTAATGATCAAATATTTATATGATGACATATATTATCATGATTTTATATATACTTTACATGATTATATTTTTCTATAAAACAAACGATGCACATAAATCTTTCTTTTACGATGAGTGATTCACAAGATCCATAACTCATATCCAAAGGGGGCATATAATGGGATTATCTTAGAGATTTAGGACATGAAAAACAAATAGTTCATATTTTATATCAAATTAAATTGTTTAGATGGGGTAGATTGAGAATATTGATGGATATGTGAGGCATATGTGGGGAATTATACATGATTGTGAAGAATAATTGAGATATTCTATGAAATTTTGAGATAGATTACATAAGACAAATTGAGTATACTTATCATATTTATTAGATTGATCATATTTATGGAGATATTGTGACACTGTGATAAATATTTGATGGAATTCTATATTAATTTTAGATATAATTGTATCAAATTTGGAGCATGAATGTTGATCATGCAAATAGTTTTCTATTTATATTACATGTATTGATGGGGAACAATGGTCCTATGTAAACACTTTAGATCTAAAATAAATTTACAATGGTTGATTTAGAGTTTCAATTTACATTAAAACTTGTGTCAATGTTCAACCTTTACATAAAAATCTATTTTAGCCTTCCACTTATACATACAAACATATTTCGAGGCTTCACCATTGTATACAAACTTGTTTTGAGGTTCTATAAAAAAGTGTCAACATGATATTTATTGTAGTAAAATTGAGGATTTTATGGCATTCAAATTCTATCACTTCTCCTCCTCAAATTATGATCAATAAATTAATACTATTCAATACATGATTTTAATGGTTGCATCTCCTTCAGGCGTAATCACCACATGGAATTCTTCAAAGAAGAAGTTCAACAAATGGAACCTTGGTTCACATACACCTAGGTGTATTTGTTCCTTGACTTTTCAATTTAAAATAATTCAATGATCTATATTATTTTTAATTTTATATCATAAGTGGGCAATGATCTATACATGTTTCCTTCCAGGTTTTACATTGAGTGAGTGGGACATTTGGTGCATACTATCAGCACCACGTGTGGTTAATCACATGTATTAAATTTATTATTTTATCCTTTAAATTTAGAATTTTCAATACTAGACTAAAATGAGAGTGTTTTTAGACACATAAATTTGGTATTAGACACTTGGAAATATCAACTTTTGCACACTTTTAAATACTTGGACCTTGTGTAGACATTTAACTCTTATGCACACTTCTCCTTATCTGTCTACCCACCAATTGTCTTGGCTAACAAAATTTACTAAATATACATATTCAAGATCAAATTACTAAGTAATAACCTTAAAAAATACTAAACATACTATATCCATATCTTAGATCAGTGATTTTCACTCTTAGGATAGTACCAGAAAAAATTAGATTGTTATGATTTTGCCAGAGGTGTCTTACTTTGTTGATAATGTTTGGGACCACTCAAGGGATACTTCTCAAATTGGGGTGTCTCCATTAGGTTATCTTAGACATGTTTCATGGGTTATTCATATTGGGAAATTTCAAAAACTCGATTATAAATACAAATCAATCCTAAGGTCATACTCACTTGGTCACTACTTAGCAATCACATTGAGAAATCAATTAAAACTCTCTTTTGACATTATAAAAAAGGCATACATATGTGCAAACTCCTTAAAGGTGAAAACTAGAACCAAAACTCAATATAGATGTAGGTTATAGTTACATGGTGTCAAATATCGAAAGCCAAACGTTTCATTGTATTCTAGATTGATTACAATGGTGCACACACATGCCTATGTGGGATAATTGTGTGTACATTAATATTAGGACCCATTCATCCTAACTATTATATTTTGTATTAGGTATTATTAATAAAATATTAGATTCATATGCCTTTTAGTTCATCCCATTTTCTATTTTAAATATTCCACATGTCTGGGAGATAGTAGTTTTCTTGAGTAGAATAACTTAAATAGAGGACTTGTGTAAGAGGAAAGGACATATATTGAAAATTTTGTATTAAGTTGTGATCAAAGGAGGTTCCCCCCTTGAATAGGTCATTGATACTTTGTAGTGATATTTTATCATTTTCAATACAATGTTATTTTTTTCTTTCCATTCAAGTGCATGTTGGTTAAATGTTTTTTGTTATATTGACTTGTTTGCAATCAGGCTCATAACACTAGTATCAAAGCTCTTTGCAAGGCCATTTTTTTACAAAAAATTATAGTGGTTTAGGGTTCTCTACTTATTCCACTATATGCTCTCACCTCACCTAATCAGGATATTGATGATCAAAAAGTGGTAACAAGGTGGTGGTACTAATCTTCTTCCCAAATATTTTTATCCTATTTTTTTCCTTGAGTTATAAAATATATTCAGGCAATTTTAAAACTAATAGAGAGCTATCATTTTAGGCTAAGTAGATATCAATTTTCCCTAATTATATAATGTGATGGTTTATGCCCTAATACACAAGACATTAGAAAATAATGTGCATGTATTTGTGCTTCTACATACCTTCAAGTATATAAGAAGATCACCTAGTTTTTTTTATAGCCTAGAAATACTAAGCATTTGGTTGTTTGTTTATGTGATACATCAGGAAGTGGTTAGCCCTAGGAAGTTACTTCAACCATACCTTGGAGATAAGATAGTGGGATATGGAATGGTTATTAGATGTAGTTATCCTTTTGAAATATTGAGCTAAAACTATTTTATGAATGAAATTAATATATTTGTAAGCTCACTAACCAAACACACCTTGTAGTATCTTTCCCTATATCCCTAAAATCTCTATAATCACATATCTAATTTTGATTTCCTATAAACTACAGTACTAGAGAATTTCAAATCCTTACAATTGACAAAAACACAATAACTATAACCATCAAAAGTGTCAACATGTTTTATAATGGTTACCTAAACTTGTTTAAGTATCCAAAAGGGTTATAATGTTTAAGAATAGTTACCTAAACTTGTTACAATAACTAGTTGTTATAAAAGAAAAAATAAAGAATACAATTTTTTTTTGCATAAGGTGAATACACCATTATGATTTTCTCATTAAGACGGTCATTTTAAAAGGTATTTCACTTTTTCAAACAAAAATCCCATACAAAATTAATTTTCACCTGTAGCCTTGAAAATATTATTTTTCAATCTTATGGAAATTTTACCATTGTTATCATCTTTTTGAGTTGATTATTTAAACATATAACTTTATTTAGTATTTTCCAGTACCCTTAGACCCCTATAGTCAATGGTTGTCACTTGTGTAGGAAGCCAAACCATGGCATAGAACATTGAGGACCTCTGAGTTGAAATTCAATCTCTGCTTGACTCCCAAGTCATGGAGTTGAATGAATGACTACATGACATCAATGTATAAAATACCATTTTCTCTAATAATATTAATGAATGACATTCTAAAGGTGGATTTATACACCAAACCACATCTTGTTGCCAAAAATTAGACTTTCCAAAATTTGATTGTGGGTAGATAAGGTACCCATTTCATCATTTTACTTAAACAAGGAAGTTTTCTAGTGGTATAATTGGTATCACAAATCTCATACAAAACCCACTTCAGATGGTTTTTTCAAACTCTTGTTGGTTCACTTTGTTCCTAATGTTTGTGATGATTTTACGAGAGCCATGACCAAACTACCACAAACCAGAATGGTTCACAAGTATCAAGTTGAATTTGAAAAGTTGGCCAACCAAACTGAAGAGTTAAATGATTAATTTTTTAAGATTTATTTCATTAGTGAGCTCAAAGATAAAATTCACATGGAGTTCAATATGTTTAAACTAGATAATGTAATGAATCATTAGGATTGGCTAAGCTTGTTGAAGATAAGATTGCTTCCCAATGTCAATATTCCAACTTTGGTTCTTTCAAGACATTTATAAATCAATGGCTAGTCATAAAAACTCCTCCAAAATTCACCACAATTAAACACATTATGGAGGAATAAATGTACACTCATCACAAAAAGTAGTATGTTACAATTGTGAATAAAAATGGTCTAGAAAACACAAATGCATTAAGTAGAAGTAATATTTTTTATATGTCGAATCAGCTCCAAATGCTGAAAAATAAGAATATTCTCAATATTTCCATGATTAATAACATGAATTCAAAGAACCTAGTGCCATGGAGTGGTACCCTAGAATTTTAGTGCATGCATTGGTTGGGGTAACCACTATGTTGATGGTGAAAATCATTACATCAACAAATTTGGGAACTATACTATGGAAATCAGAAATCAATTTCTTATTTTAATCTTTTAATTAGATAATTTAGTATTTCTTATTTATCATGACCATTATAGGTCATGTGCCTATTGTTCATCCTAGTTTTGATATAGCTGAAGATCAGGATGATATAGCCTCAAACCTAATCCATTTTAGTTGGTATAATAAACCTAAAAATCTTTATCACATTCTTATTTTCATTAATTCTAAAGAAAAAAAATCTTTCAAAATATAGAGATACTCTCTATTTGTGTTACAAACTAAAGATCATATTGTGGAAAAAAGTCTTCATCAAAAGTGAGAAAATGAACATTTTTTTTTGTAAATCTTCAACCTTAAACCAGATTTTTAATGATAAACCCCCAAAATATTATTAATCAAATATTTTATATGGTAGAACAAGTTATAAATTGAATCAAGGAAATCATTCCTAGTTTATAAAAAGATAGTGATCAAGAAGAAATAATTGACAATGAAGCTGATTTTGATGTTTGGAATGGATAACAAGTAATCAACCCTTGAATACGTGGTAATCTAATCTTCGTGGAAAACTCCCTTAGTTGAAAATAATTAAAGTTTATAATCAAGAGATTTTGGTGAATCATGGAAAGGTCATCTTAATGCTTTTAAATTAATCTATACTACTCTTAGAATAATTAATGAAAAAGTCTCTCTTAGGTTATTTTAGCATACTTTAGAAGGTTAAACCTATCAAGCATTTATTAGTTTGCCTCCTAAAATTATTGATGAACATAAAGATATTGACTATTTCCTTGAAATTTGTTTTGGAAAACCTAAAGAATATTTAAAATTGGTTAACGAACTTGTGAATATTTCAATTGATCTTAGTGAAACTATTTACTATTTCATCACTAGATTCACTACATTGAGATGAAATATATCATGTGATGTAAAACCATACACATTTTCAAGACTATACTTTTGTAGTGCATCACATCTTAAGTATAAGATGGCTTTATAAGATAAAATATTATAGAGTATGATTTTATTATCACTTTTTGCTTTAAGTATGAAAATAATCTTAAACATATTTGCTTTAAATAAAGAGCTTTCATAGGTATTACTTATGACATTGTAAAAAAATTCAAAGTTATACATAATCTTGGCAATGAACTGGTTACCTGAAGCAATATTTGAATGATAAGCCATCAACTTCAAGAAAAGTTTCAAATATTCAAAAAGGTAAGATTGAAGATAAAACTCGCTATTATCATCTTTGGGAAATAGATCATGATCATCATACATGTAATATTGTTCAAAAATTTAAAATATTTATTGAAAGAAAATATAATATTGATGTTGACTTACCACAAAATGTAAATATTTATAGTTTTAACGAGCCTTCGAGTGAAATCAAGACTACTAATGTTTATGTTGTCTAAAAAAGACAAAAGTTTTACAACTTTATTCCTAAGGATAATTCAAATACATCAAGAGAGATAAAAATAATCCTCCACCTTCTTATAAAACTCATGTGTAAGATAAAGGTAAAACCATTATTCAGAATGATATTATTATGGGCAATTCTATTAGAATTCAAAAACAAGATAATTATTTACTTGCTAGATTTAATAATACCCAATACCAACTAGTCTATGAGCCCAAATTTTATACTCAATTTAAATCAAATGCTATACCCTATAACATTATTGATGATATGGTGAATACTTAAGCTGGTTTTTATCTACTCCAAGTTGTCAGTTTACATCATCAACTTGAAAATGTTAATGAATCCATCAAAAATCCAATCTCTAATAATCTTATAGGTTTACAAGAAAAAACTAAAAATGTTGAATATAAAACTGCCTTTGCTCAATATAATGATTTGCCTTCTGATTATATTCATCTTTTTTATGTGTCTATCAAAATTGGTGATAAAATAATTCAGAATTATATTTTTAATATGGTTTTAAAAACATTATGCCTAAATTCATTGCTAATAAAATAGGCATTCCTTATGAAAGGGACAATAGAAATCTTATTGGTTTTGATTCATGTCAAACTATAATTTTTGGTTGAGATATTATCATCAAATAACTCAAGAAAAAATAATTATGTGTATTTGTAATGTGCAAGTCATTGATATTCCTATTAATTACACTATGTTATTAGGTAGGGATTGTTCCAAAGCAACTGGTGATTTTTTAGGAAAGGATACTGCTTAGGTTCCTATTGGAAATGAGATAACTTTTATGCATAGAAAATATTTGTATGGTGTTTCAATTTAATCAACTCCAACTAATTTTGCTTTTGTTGAAACTAGAATTGAAGCTTATGAGTTCTTAACATTAGATGAACCGAACAAACAACATGTAAGAATAATATCTCAAGAAATAATTTGGGCCTTATGTTTTGATGGGGAAAGTTCTAAATATGTAAATGGTGCTATAATTTCCCTTGTTTCCCCTATAAGTAAGTTTTTTAGGCACGCATAACATTTGTCTTTTAAAAATACCAATAATATAGCTAAATTTGAAGCCCTATGTCTTGGTTTTGAAAAGGTGATCAAATTAAACATTAAACATTTATAAGTTTTTGGTGATTTAGAATTAGTTATGAGACAAGTGAGAAAAATGTCTTCATAAGTATACACAAAAGGTTTGGTCAGTTACTAAAAAAATTGAAGCATTTAATCTTATACACATTCCTAAATAATTTAATATTTGTGTTGATAAGCTTAGTTTTGCTTCTAACCCAACCATGAGTGACATTGAACCTTCTGTTGACTATTCTTTTTCTAAATTATTCAGACTTAAGATATCTGATTTGAATAACAGTTGGCTTATTTTTCACTGTGACAAACATATTAAGATTTTCCTACAAGACAACTATTTTGATCATGATGATTATGTCATTAATTATGGTGATTATTTATAGCTAAGCAATAATAAATTACCTATTAGTTTAGTAAGCCTTGAATCAATGTTTACTCTTCGAGACCAACCTAAAATATCTCAAATTGAAGAGCCTTCAATAAGGCTATAGGAGAGACAATTCCAATCAATCTAGGAACATAAGAAGATCCTATGTCTATTTAGGTGTCCAATGTATAATCCAAGAAAGGGAATAGTTTTTCAAGTTATTCAAATAACTCATTGATTATTTTTTTGGTCTTATAAAGACTTAAATGATTATGATATTGTTATAATTAGACATGACATACCTATAAAACCTGGTATAAAACTCATTAGGTAAAAATGTTTGATGGTGGTGTCATTTATCTGAAAAAATATTCAGAATGACTATCTAACCTTGTTCTTGATCATAATAAGAATGGAAACATTTATTTATGTGTATACTTTAGAGACTTAAATCATTCAAGTGTTAACAAATTTCCTTTACACAATATAGATTAGATCTTGTAACAAGTTTTTCATTCTAAAATAATGTCTCTTTTAGATGGAATTTTAGGATACAATCATATTTTTTTTAATCTAGAGGATAGACATAAAAGTACTTTTACTACACGTAGAGGTACCTTTACCTTTAATGGAATGTCATTCAGTTTAATTAATGCAATTATTACTTTTAAAAGGGCTATGCATGTTATTTTTGATGATTTAATTGGCATTATTATTGAAATATATCTAGATGATCTCATTGTTCAATTAAAGAAAATAAAACAACACCTAAATCATTTACATGAAATCTTTATTAGGTATATGAAGTATGGCATATAACTGAATCCAAAGAAATAAGTTTTTTGTGTAACTAAAGGTAATACTTGGGTCATGTCATATGAAAATATGGAATTTCAATAGATCTAGATCACATTAAAGCCATCAACTAATTACCTCCTCCCACATATCAATTGGGTCAGAGATATTTATTTGGTAAAATCAATTTTGTTTGTAAATTTATTTTTAATTTTATGAATAAATATAATCATCTACAAATTTTACTAAAGATAAATCAAAATTATTTGTGGGGTGTAAGATCAGATGCAACCTTCAATGAATTTAAAAACATAGTATCAAGTGCTCATGTACTTAAAAAAATAGATCTAGTCAAAACTTTCATCTTATATATAAATGTAAGTAATAAGGATATAGGTGTTGTCATAACTCAAAATGATCAAAATCCTAAAAAAAACCATTGCTTATATGAGTCAAGTTATTAAAAATGTTGATATTAGGTATCTGTTAATTGAAACATTTTTTTTGCAATTAGTTTCGAAATTAATTAAATTCAAATGTTTTCTAATTAGAAATAAAGTGATGGTTCATTCAAATTTGCCTATTTTATCTTATTTGTTAAAGCAACCCATGATTGAAGGAAGCTGACTAAGTGGATTTTCATGATTCAAAAGTATGAACTTGATTTTGAAACTTCTAGAACAACCAAAGGTAATGAGTTAGGTAAATACCTTGTTGAAAACATAAACTCTAATTTAACTATTTTATTTCTTTCGGTTGATGATAATTTGAATGCAAAACCACATTTTTAAACCATCAAGGTTGTTGATATTGCTCAATAGTTTAAAATAGGACTTGAAATTTAGAATAGGATTGTTTATTTTCACAAGATAACTAGTTTTATGATCTTGTTTATTATTTTCAAAACCAAACTTATCCTAATTCTTTAGATAAGCACCAAAGAAGTGCCCTTAGGTTACAAGATTTGAAGTTTATTTTACTTGAAAATTTTATGTTTTATATAAATAGATATGGAGTTTTATTGCATTGTCTAACTCATGACCAAACCCAAAAAAATCTCAGAAGTTATCATGAAGGCAATTGTGTGGGAATTTTTCAGCAAAACCCATAACATATAAAATTATATGTGTCAACCAATGAGATGTAGAAGGATTAGTGAAGTGGTTTGGTTGTGCCCAGCCCCAATAAAGTTTGAATCTCAAAGGGTGTTTATAGGTTGAAATTGGTCATTTACTTGATGGTTTAAATGTGATCCAAATGTTAATGGTTCTATAGTTCTCTTGGGAATCGGGCACCCGATTTGTACCCCAAAACCAGTTATAGCTCTGATCAAAAGCTAAACACCAATACAAAAATTTATTTGTCAGATATTATTAGGCACCCTTTTAAAAATATTATTTCAAGTTATTCAAGTCATGTATGTAATCTCAAATATTTATTGATAGAGATAGACTTCTTGCAATGACTTTAAACCTGATTATACCTAAGAAACCATTCATTAAATGGGGTATTGATTTCATTTCTAATATTCATCCTCCATCATTAGCTAGACATAGATATATTTTAACTACCACTGATTATTTTACTAAGTGGTCTAAAGTTGTAACCTTAAGAAGTTATGCAATTGTTGAAGTCATTTCCTTCTTTGAAAATATATTTTTCTTAGAATTTGGAGTTTCATACGAGATAATTTCAAATAATGGTCCTCAATTCATTTCTAATGAATATTAAGATATTTTAAGTTATTATATTATTTAATGTCATTCATCCAAATTATTTAATTGTAATAAAAAGTGTTTGTGAAAATAAATAAAATTAGCATGTTAAAATATTGTAAACCTTATGGATTGATCGTACCTTGGTTAATGTTTTAAATGTTATTCACATTTTATGTTGGACTATGGTTTTGAAGCTACTTTATCAATTGAGTTAAAAATTACTTTAGTGAGATATGCTATTCAATATGCTTTTAAATATATTGATGCCATATGATAAAGATTGAATGATCTTTTAGCTCTAGACGAGAATAAAGCCATAACTTTAAAAAAACTCAAAAAAAACTAAAGAAAACATTTAAAAAATATTTGATAATAAGGTATCTAAGGAAACATTTATGGGTGGTGATTTAGTCATTTATTTGGATAAAGCCAACAAATAACTTGGAAAACATCATAAATTTGATTATTTATGGCTAGTACCTTGGTTGTGCTATAGAATAAATATTTTCAATTACAAGATATATATGGCAATTGGTTGTGCAATAGAATAAATGGTAATAAGTTGAAAATATTATATGATTAGTGATGTATAGGTACATGGAATAAGCCTCATAATCACCATCCTAGCTCTGATCTACACTGATCTTGGTTTGGATTTTAACTTTAAATACCTAACTTTCTTCTCAAGTTTCAACCTTCATGGATGTCTTCCAACTTGCCACTATGATTTATAACTTAATTTGATATAAACCTAATTACCAAACCCCTTTGAGTCATTTATACCTATAATTAGACCCCTCAATCATTATCTCACCCTTTTCAATTCATTTCATTCATTTGGTTTTCACTTTCCTCACCCACTAGTCTCACTAGACAATCTTCTTGAAGGATTACAATACCCACTCTTGTGATTGAGCTAATGAAAACCACTAGATTTGATTATTGATATATCTTGATCATAATATATTTACCTTGAACCCTTTTAATCCCTCACTCACACTCCAACTCTCACTTTCACACCTCAACTCACTAGTGAGGCTACTTGGCTTGTAGCCTTTTTTCCATTATTTACTTTTTTTGAGGAATCTATTAGTCTTATTGAAGATAAATAAAAATTTAGACACCCTCTATCTCCTTACAGGCCTCCATAAATTTTAAACACTTAACTCCATATCTAGATAATACTCCCCTTATAAACACCTACCCAATTAGGCCTATTAGCGCTCATAACACACCCATAGTCACCAAAACTGTACTAGACTATACTGTTTCAGATCCAAATCAATTGATTCATATTATATATACCAAAACACATATGATTAAAAAAATTTAATATTTTTACACTATTAGAATTCAAGATATAGGTTTTTTTGTTTCTAAACCCTAGGTGACTGACTTTATAGGTTGAAAACCTTCAAAATTAATTTTATTTGGTTCTAAGACACTTAAAAAGACCCCAAGACCTTATATAGGTCTATATTATTATTATCCACATTCTCAAATACGTAATATATATTAGTAAATCATATTATGTCTTAAACTAAGCAAACTTTAGAACTTTGTGACTCCTTTCAAGGACTATGTAAAGTTTTAGGGGTCTGTATACACTCTAAAGGTTTATAATCTCCCAATGGGATATTACTAAGTCTTATCCTTCTTATATACATATCAATAATTAACCAATCCAATATCCATACCTTTATTCAAATGCATACCTTCTTTCTTTGCATATTGACTGTGTGAGAACAGGGTGTTGACTGTGTCATTGACCTATATTAACTCTTGTAGTTAAGTTCATAATCATGAAGATATCAAGGAATATATGCACTTATTAGGGCCTGTGCAACCCTCAATTAATTTTTCCCATAGTTTTTTTGGAATTGAGTAACCTACTTAAAGCTTTCACATATAAGAATATATAGTTCTTGGCAAATGGCATGAGTGTGCTTTACAACTTAGTCATGTGATGAAAGTGTTTGATTATATATAAAACCAACATGTATAATACCTCCTTATCATCAATTTCACACCACCAAATTTATAAATAAAAATTTATCAAAACATCAATCATAACTATCTTTCCTTTTATGTCAAAATATGATAAAATATAATGGTTTCAAGGGGCTGAGAACAGGGTACAAAACATAGTTACCAAGTTAGTTATCTAAGGATTTAAGTAGTATTTTTTTAATCCATTACCATTATTATATCCATATATAAGTTCAATCCATAAATAACTTATTAATCCAATCATTTATAGACCTTACTCCTTTATTCTTTACTAATTGTAATCTATAGTTTCCTTCTTGATTGTCATCTACAGTCCATTGCTCCTACCTACAACCATACACAAACTTTGACATGATAATATACTCAAGGGACTTTTATAGACACTCTATGATCTATAAAAATCCATACAATTCAAAAGAGAGTGAACACACTCAGTAATTCTCTTCTTTATTCATTTGAAACATCATCTGATACATTTCCAGTCCATTCATGGACTTGTCAACTTTCATGAGGAGTTACATTTTTGTTACCTCTATTTTTACTCTCCTTCTTGGAGATCTCTACCTACTCTCTCCTACATTATAAAACTTAATTAAAACTCCTTCTCATCCAAATTCAATGTTGGTTACAGAAGTTACAAAACAAAAGCTCTCTTCATGACAACTCAATGTATTGGTAATAGTTATGTTAGTTAACATAACTCTTGATTTGATGGCTTAGACATATTATGTCTCAAAACACTCTCTACATGACTCCTTGGACCCTTATACTAACTTTATCTCACCTAAATACTCCATACCATGCTTATGGTCCTCCTATGTTTAGTTTAAATATTTGGATTTTAAAATTTATACTTTTGGAGGAAAAAATCCAAGCACACATAAAATTAATCCTTATGACTCAATATGACTTATAAAGACACAAATGGGCCCTAAAGGATCCCAAACACATACCTACACCCCAAAATACTTCATCTATGACTCCTAACTAGTACATATCACTTCAACAAGTGCAAATGGTGCTTTGTTTACTAGATTTTCCTGCATCATACTCCCTAAGAAGGAGAAAATTGAATGATAATGTCTTATTTCTTTCATTCCAATTCAGTATTTGAGGATCTTCCATGCTCAATCGACTACTTCTCCCCCTTTCTTGCTCCTTTCTCTTCACAAGGCTCTTGTATTTCTTCTTCTTTGCCTTGTATATATTCATTGTCAATGCATCCTCTACCTATATGAGGTATACCGACTACTTCAAATCTATGTTTTTTGTATGTTAAATATTTTCCAAGACAATTTTTCCTTCATCATAATCTACTGCAAACAAAATTTTCTTACTCTTCTTGCTTATGCTTTTTATATGGCCTTCTTCTTCATTTTTTATCACTTGGTGCTTGCTTCTTTAGGTGTCTTGACTTCTTGGCACTATTGGATCCTTCTTATAATGGCCTCATAGACACCTAAATATTTATCATCTCTCCAAGAAGAATCTCTTTTTTTGCCCCTTCATTATACTTATTCACCTCTTGATGTGTCTCCACATGGCTTTTCCTATCTTGCAAGAGCAATCTCTCAACCAATTCATCTTTAACATAGTACAATGTCATTTAGCTCTTTCTTATCTTGCCATCATCTTGAAATTTAACAAATAAATCTACTACAACTTCACCCATGGAATATATTAACTTATGAGCTTGATTATTCTCCCATTGCTTGCTTGCTAGTGTGCTTGCTAGTAGATTTGCTTGCATAATTCTTTATGCTTCCCTATGCTGCTTTATATATGTTTCTTCTTTGAGATCATCCATGATATTCTCATGCTATACTTTACCTACTTACAACCCTTTTTATGGACATAAAATATCTTCTGACATCTCTATTTCATCTTTCAACATAAGATCATTGACCTCATCATAATCTTCATCAAAATTTGGAACATATTGTTCTTCACCTTCTTGGGCAAATTGATTCACTACTTGTCCTTGAACTCCTTCATTCATGAGAGTCAAATCTATCTCATCTTGATGTACATCAATTTTTTAAGCACTCTTTGAGGTGTTTCATCTCTCTCACATTTTTGCAATCTCATACATCAATGCTATTGTTTCTATATACAAAACTTCTTCACCATTTGAGTTATCCTTATATGCATCATAAAAAATGACATTAGAAAGAAAATATTGAGAACACATAACCTTTTCATGTTGGATGGTGGAGCCTGATCTTATTATAATGCCCAATCCCTGATAGGGGGTGTTGGGGGCAATTCCCCCCACTAAGGTATCCATGGGGGTCTAGGGGGCGACGACCCCCAAAGAATTTTTTTTTGAAAAATGCATTGTAAAATATTATAATTTCATAGTAAATATGGACCATTCACTATTAGGTCACATATCTAATGGTATAAATTATGTTGGTATATTTTTTCCCTAATATGTAACCCTCCTTTAATATGAGGTCATTATAATCATGGAAACACACTGTATGTGAGTGAAGAGGAGATTGTAGTGGATGTATTTCAGGTTTATCCCTTCATTTGTGGGATTGAATAAGTGAAGAACTAGTTGTTTTTGTGTGGATGTAGCCCATGTTGGGTTAACCAATTTAAATCTATGTTTCTATTATGTTATGTTTTATACATTTTATTTTCATCTTTATTTCATAAATATTTCTCTGTGTTCTATATTCCTAACATTTCACACTTGTCCTCTTACTCACTTAGCTGCAATATCATATGTTTGGATTTGTTTACTTGCACCATGTCTTCTTTATTTTTGAGTTTGCATATTGTCTCTTTACTTATGGCTTTTTGGAATGTACTTGCAACATTATCTCTTGGTACCTTTTCCATGCTATTTACAACCCATTTTATGCCTTGGGTTCTCTTGGATTGAAATTTGTTACTTGTTTCATCTTGTTCATGTTGCTTGGTTTGATATCCTTTCATGCTATCTTGATGTATTTGCCTTGATTGACCTCTTGTTTGATTTTTACATTTTCCTTCTCACCACCTTTTACCTTGAACCACTTAGGCATCACATAACCATGCTCTTTTACTCTTTTTGAAGGCTGCACTTTTCTCTTTTTCCTCCCAATCTACATATTAGCTTCTTTCCTTTCACATGTGTAATCAAAATCAATGCTCAAACATTCATTTACCTCCATATATGACTATTGCAAGGTAATTTCTTCATTCATGTCTTCATGTTTCACCTTCATGTCTTCTTGGATATCTATCTTTTCTTCCTTGTGTGCCTCTTCTCTTGCTTCAAATGTAATCCTTGTCAAAGCATCATGAAATTCCTCTTCCACATCATCTTTATAATGTTGGTTTCCTTCATTGTTCACCATCTTGAATTCTATAACTATTTCTGTTTCCTTATCTTTTTATTTCACATTGATGGGTGATGTACTAGGCCTATCCTTCATAAGATTTGAGGCCTTATCCTTGGCCTTCATCAAACTTGTCCTCATACCAACATACACACACTAAAAAGAAACATTAGAATATAAAATAAGAGACCATATAGTCTCCATGAATATCTCTTGCATAGACATTTTTCTCTTCTCCTTGTCTTCTACCTTAAGTGCTTCTCTTGGAACTTATCTCTCCTTGTTGTCTTCAATGAGAAATCTTTTCTTAACCTTTATATCTTGTTATCTCTTCTCAACTCCTCATTCCTCATGCCTCTATGGGTTTTACTCTCTTTCTTCTTCTCATTCCTCAAGACACTCATCTTGTGCATTTTATCTCTCTTAAGTAGCTGTAGTGACAACTTCACTCTCTTATTTACATTGCATCTGATCCATTGGATTCCTTGATTCTTCATGAGCTCCATGATAATATATATCTTCTCTAAACTCTACCCCAATTCTCTTCTCATATCTTTCACCTCTTTTTATACATTCATCTTCTCACTTTTTCACTTTTTAGGCCTACTTAGACTAATCTCTTAGCAAGTTGCCTACTTGTCTGTTAGATCACTCTTGGATCTTTTTTATTTCTCTAGTCCTTGTCTATGACTTATTATCTTCCTTGACTCTCTCTCTTGGAGTCTTTATCTTCTTACTCTCTTAAGCTACAATGCTCTCTTCACTCTCTATCTCTTCTCTAGTTATCTTGACTAGTTCAAATCCTTCTCATTGGACTTAGGGGTTTTACCTTCTCTCAACAAATCTATAATTTGTCTATACTAACCTAAATAGGTCACACCTACAACACTTTATTTTCCCATAATAACCTATTGTTTCATATCATACAATTCTCATAGCATACTTTGCCAATCTCAAATAGGCAATCCTTAATAAATAAATCAAAACAAAATGAACCAAGAATACCTTAATCTGATAATAAATGATGCAGAGGTACATGGGAAAAGCCTCATAATCACCATCCTAGCTCTGATCTACACTAACTTGATCTATATTTCAACTTTAAATACCTGGGTTTCTTCTCAAAGTTTAACCTTCATGGATGTCTTCCAACTTATCACTATGATTTACAACATTCTTTTCTATAAATATGATTACCAAACCCCTTGGAGTAATTTATACCTATCATTATACCCCTTAATCATTATCTCACCCATTTCAATCCATTCCATTCCATTCATTCATTCATTCATTCATTCATTCATTCATTCATTCATTCATTCATTCATTCATTCATTCATTCATTCATTCATTCATTTGGTTTTCACTGTCCTCACTCACTAGTCTCACTAGGCAATCTTCTCGAAGGCTTACAATACCCACTTTTGTGATTGATATAATTAAAACCACTATATTTGATTAGTTATCTCTCTTGATAATAATATTTTTACCTTGACCCCTTTAAATCCATCATTCACACTGCAACTCTCACTTTCACACCTCAACTCACTAGTGAGGTTACTTGGCTTGTAGCCTTTTCTCCACTATTTCTCTCTATTTGAAGAATATATCAATATTAATAAAGATATAAATACATATTTAGACACCTCTATCTCTTTATAGTCCTCCATGAAGTTTAAATAATTAACTCCATATCTAGATAGTACTCCCCTTGTAAACACCTACCTAATTAGGCATATTAGCCCTCATAACACACAAAACCATACCAGATCATATTGTTTCAGACCCAAACCAGTTGATTAATTTTATATATACCAAAATACATAGGATTAAAAATAATCAAGATTTTTGCATGAATAGAATTCAAGATATGTGTTTTTTTGTTTCTAAACCCTATGTGACTAACTATGTAGGTCAAAAACCTTCAAAAGTCATTTTATTTGGTTCTACATCACTTTAAAAGGACCCAAGACATTATATAGATATGTATTGACATTATCCACATTATCAAATAGTTAAGATTCATTAGTCAATATTATTATGTCTTAAACTGAGCAAACTTCAGAACTCTGTGAGTCCTTTCAAGGATTGTGTAAAGTTTTAAGGGTTTATCTTAACTCTAAATGTTTATAATCTCCCAATGGGATATTACCAAGTATAATCCTTATTACATACATATAAATAATTCACCAACACAATATATGTACCTTTATTCAAATTCATACCTTCTTTCTTTGCACATTGACTGTGTGAGAACAGGGTGTTGATTGCGTCACTAACCTGTATTAACTCTTGTAGTTAGGTTTATGATCATAAATATCTCAAGGAATATATGTAATTATTAGGGTATGTCAAACCCTCACTTAAATTTTCCTATATTTTCTTTGGTATTTATAAACCTACTTAAATATTTCACATATAATAACACAAAGTTCTTGGCAAATGGTAGGATTGTGCTTTACAACTTAGTCCTGTGATGAAAGTGTTTGATTATTCAAAAACCCAACGTGTATAATAACTTCATCTCATAAATTTCACACCACAAAAATTATAAATAACTCTTGATCAAAATGTCAATCATAGCTATATTTCCTTTTATGTCAAAATATGATCAAACGGAATGGTTCAGACTGAGAATAGGGTATATAACAAAGTTACCAAGTTAGTTATATGAGGATTTAAGTAGTGTTATTTTAATCCATAACCATTATTATATCCACATATAAGTTCAATCCATAAAGAACTTATTAATCCAGTCATTTATATACCTTACTCCTTTCTTCTTTACTGACTATAATCTATAATTTCCTTCTTGACTGTCATCTACAGTCCATTGCTCTTACCTACAACCATACACAAAATTTGACATGATCATGGCATCTAGAGCCTTTCAAAGACACTATATTATCTATAACAATCCATACCATTCAAATAATAATGAACACACATAGTAATTCTTTTCTTTATTCATTTGAGACATCATTTGATACATCTATAGTCCATTCATAGAATTGTCAAATTTCACAAGGAGTTACATTCTTGTTACCTCTATTTTTACTATCCTTTTTGGATATCTATCCTCTCTCCCTACTCTCTCCTACATGTTACAACTGAATTACAACTCCTTCTCATCCAACTTCAACATTGGTTATGGAAGTTACAAAACAAAATCTCTCTTCATGACAAATCAACATGTGAGTGATAGTTATGTTAGTTAACATAACTCTTGATTTAATTACTTAGACATATTATGTCTCCAAACACTCTCTACATGAATCCTTTAACACTTATACCAACTTTCTCTCACCTAACCACTCCATACCATGATTATGGTCCTCTTAGGTTTAGTTCAAATATTTTAATTTTAAAATTTATACTTTTGAAAGGAAAACTATAAGCACACATAAACTTACTCATTATGACTCAATATAACTTCTAAATACACAAATCGGTCCTAAAATATCTCACACACATACCTACACCCAAAAATACTTAATCTATGAATCCTAACTAGTACATATAACTTTAACAAGTGCAAATGGTGCTTTGTTTACTAGATACTCCTGCATCATAGTCCCTAGGAGGGAGAAAATTAAATTTTAATGTCTTATCTCTTTCCTTCCAATTTAGTCTTTGAGGATCTTTCATTCTCACTTGATTTCTTCTCCTCATTTTTTTCTTTTTTCTTTTCACTAGGCTCTTATATTTCTTCTTCTTTGCCTTGTCTATCTTTCTTGTCAATGCATCTTCTACCTCTATGAGGTGTACCAACTACTACAACTATGTGTTTTCTGCATGTTCTAATTTTTAAAAGTCAAATTTTCCTTCATCATCCTCTACTATAAATAAATGGTTCTTACTCTTCTTGCTTATGCTTGTTTTATGGCCTTCTTATTCATTGTTCTCACTTGGTGCTTGCTTCTTTAGGTGTCTTGGATTATTGGCACTATTGGTTATTTATTTTAATGGCATCATAGGCACCTCAATATCTATCATCTCTCTAAAAACACTATCCTTTTATGCCCCTTCATTATACTTATTCACCTCTTGATGTGTCTCCACATGACTTTGCCTATCTTACAAAAACAATCTCTCAACCAATTCATCTTCAACATGGTACAATGTTGTTTGGCACCTTCTTGTCTTACCATCATCATGAAATTTAATTAATAATTATATTTCAACTTCACCCATTGAATATATTAACTTATGATCTTGTTTATACTCTCATTGCTTACTTGCTAGTAGATTTTCTTGCATAATTTTTTGTGCTTCCCTATGTTGATCTATATCGTTTCTTATTTGATCTCATCCATGAGCTTCTCATGTTGTACTTCACCTATTTTTAGGCCTTTTTATGGATTTAAAATCTCTTCTCACATCTTCTTTTCCTCTTTCAACATAAGAGTATCTACCTCATCACAATCTTCATTAAATTTTGGAACATATTGTTATTCACCTTCTTCAGCACCTTGATTCAATATTTGTCCTTAGACTCCCTCATTCATGAGAGTCAAATCTATCTCATCTTGATGTACATCAAGTGTTTTAAGCACTCCTTGAGGTAATTCATCTTCTTCTTGCCTTTTCACAAGCTAATCTATCAATGTTATTATTTCTATATACAAAATTTCTTCACTATTTGAGTTATCCTTATATGCATCATCAAAAATGACATTAGAAATAAAATGTTGAGAACACATAACCTTTTCATGTTGGATGGTGGAGCCTAATCTTAAAATACCTAGTTCTCAATAGGGGGTTTGGGGGGGCAACACCCCCCAACTAAGGTTGCCATGGAGGTTTGGGGGAACGATGACCCATAAAGTAAAATTTTGTGAAAATGCATTATAAAATATTGTAATTTCATAATAAATATAGACCATTCACTATTAAGTCATAGATCTAATGGGATAAATTATGTTGGTGTATTTTTTCCCTAATATGTAACCCTCTTTTGATATGAGGGAATTATAATCATGGTGGCACACTGTGTGTGAGTGAAGAGGAGATTATAATGGATGTATTGCAGGGTTAGCCCTTCATTTGTTAGACTGAATAAGAGAAGAACTAGCTATTTCTATGTGGATGTAACCTATTTTGAGTGAACCATGTAAAATCTATGTTTCTCTTATGTTGAGTTTTTTGCATTTTATTTCCATCTTTAGTTCATTAATATTTCTCTTTATATGATATTCATAATATTTCACACTTGTCCTCTTTCTCACTTAGCTAAAACATCATCTCTTGGCTTTGTTTACTTGCACCATGTCTTCTTATTTTTTAAGTTTTCATCTTATCTCTTTCTTTATGCCTTCTTGGAATTTACTTTCAACACTACCTCTTGGTACCTTTTCCATACTCTTTACAATCCATTTTATACCTTAGGCTTTCTTGGATTGAAGTTTGTTGCTTATTTCATCTTGTTCATGCTACTTGGTTTGACATCCTTTCATGCTATCTTGATGTATTTTTTCCTTCACTTCTTTTCTCCATGTGTTCTCTTGTCTTTCACCTATGTTCTTTCCTTTATTAACCTCTTGTTTGAGGTTACCTTTTCCTTATCAACACCTGATACCTTGAGACACTTAGGCACCATATAACCATAATCTTTTACTCTTTTAGAAGGTTGTTCTTTTCTCTTTTTTCTCCTAATATAAATATTATCTTATTTCCTTTCACATGTGTAATCAAAATCAATGCTCAAACATTCATTTAAATCCATATATGACTGCTGCAAGGTCATTTATTCATTCATGTCTTCATGTTTCACCTTCATGTCTTCTTGGTTTGCTATCTTTTCTTCTTTGTGTGCCTCTTCTCTTGTTTTAATTGTAATGTTTTTCAAATCATAATGAAATTCCTCTTCCACCTCATCTTTAGCATGTTGGTTTCCTTCATTGTTCACCATCTTTACTTGTAGAACTAGTTCTCTTTCTTTATCTTCTTCTTTAACCTTGATGGGTGATGCACTATGCCCATCCTTCATAAGATTTAAATCCTTATTCTTGGTTTTCATCAAACTTATCCTAATACCTACATACACACACTGAAAATCAACATTAGAATATAAAATAAGAGACCATATAGTCTCCATTGAATGTCTCTTGCACAAACATTCTTCTATTCTCCTTGTCTTCTTCTTTAAGTGATTCTCTTGGAAATTCTCTCTCCTTGTTCTCCTCAATGAGAACTCTTTTCTTAACCCATCTATCTTGTTTCTCTCTTGGAAACTCCTCATTCCTTATGCCCCTATGGGTTATACTCTTTTTCTTCTTCTCATTCCTCAAGATACTAATCTTGTGCCTTTTCTCTCTCTTAAGTATCTCTAGTGGCCACTTAACTCTCTTATTTACATTACAGCTAAGCCATTAGCTTCCTTGATTCTTCATGACCTTCACTATGGGATCTAACTTCTCTAAGCTCTGCCCCAATTCTCTTCTCATATCTTTTAGCTCTTCTTCTACATCCATGTTTTCACTTTTTCACTTTCTAGGCCTACTTAGACTAATCTCTTGGCAAGTTGCCTACTTGCCTCTTAGATCACTCTTGGATATTTTCTCTTTCTCTAGTCCTTGTTTTGGACTTATTATCTTCTTTGACTCTCTCTCTTGGATTCTTTCCCTTCTTGCTTTCTTGAGTTACAATGCTCTCTTCACTCTCTATATCTTCTCTAGTTCTCTTGACTAGTTCAAGTCCTTCTCATTGGACTTAGGGGCTTTACATTCTCTTCACCAATCTATAATTTGTATATACTGATCTCAATAGGTCACACCTAAGACACTTTATTTTCCCATAATACCCTACAGTTTCATCTCATACAATACTCATAGCATACTTTTCCAATCTCAAATAAGCAATCCTTAATAAATAACTCAAAATATATTGAACCAAGAATTTACCTCACTTTGATACCAAATAATGTAGATGTACATGGGAAAATCCTCATAATCACCATCCTAAATCTGATCTACATTGATCTTGATATGGATTTCAACTTCAAATACGTGGCTTTCTTCTCAAGATTCAACCTTCATGGATGTCTTCCAACTTGTCACTATGCTTTATAACCTCCTTTACTATAAACCTGATTACCAAACCCTTTAGAGTCATTTATACCTATCATTATACCCCTCAATCATTATCTCACCCATTTCAATTCATTTCATTCATTCATTTGATTTTTAATTTCCTCACTCACTAGTCTCACTAGGCAATCTTCTCGAAGGCTTACAATACCCACTTTTATGATTGATATAATGAACACCATTGGATATGATTATTTATCTCTCCTAAGCATAATATGTTTAATTTCACCCCTTTTAATCCCTCACTCACACTCCAACTCTCACTTCCACACCTCAACTCACTAGTGAGGCTACTTGGCTTATAGTCTTTTTCCACTATTTCTCTTTGTTTAAATAATGTATAAGTCTTCCTAAAGATATAAATACATATTTAGACACCCTTTATCTCCTTATATTCATCCATGAAGTTTTAACACTTAATTATATATCTATATAGTACTCCCCTTGTAAACACCTACCTAATTAGGCCTATTAGCCCTCATATCACACCCACAATCACCAAAACCATACCAAACCATACTATTTCAAACCTAAACCACTTGATTCATATTATATATACCAAAATACATAGGATTAAAAATTTTCAAGATTTTTACATGATTAGAATTCAAGATATGGGTTTTTTGTTTCTAAACCCTAGATGACTGATTGTGTAGGCCAAGAACCTTCAAAATTCATTTTATTTGGTTCTAGGTCACTTCAAAAGGACCCAAGATCTTCTATAGATATGTATTGAAATTCTCAAAAATTCATTTTCTTTATTTTTTTGTTGGAATCATTAGCAAGTTGCCTAACTTTATAAGTAACTTGGATGATAGTATAGATGCAATTTAGCTGGTAGATTTGCTCGCATTAATTGTGGCTTTATTGTTGGGGTTGAGGTATTAATGCTTATCGATGTTGTAAACACTAAAAAACCATACACTATGATTTTAGATTTTTTACAAAACCTTAGACCACCCCTTACCCCTCTTGGGACCATTTATTAATCATTTACCCCACCAGTCATTAGTGGAAATGGCTAAATCTAGCCAATTTTGACTATGTCCCCTTGACCACATGTGATGGTCATCCCTAGACTACATGTGATTTTTAGCCATCAAATACCACCAATGTTAACCTATTAACCATTTGAATCAACCCTTGACCACATATGATAGTTATCACTCAACCACCATCTATAGTCACCTATCAACTACCGATGGTTAACCCTCAATCGTATGCAAAGGTTAACCCTTGACCTCTACTGACAGTCACCTATTGACCACTGATAGTTATCTCTCAACCACCAATTATTTAACCCTAACCATCTTAGGAGTTAACTACAACTCAAAATCCAACTCACTTTTCTATTAATAACTATTTGATCCATCATTTTACATAATCAATGCATGTTGAGCTTAAAATTAGACAACTTGTTAGACACCTTGTTGAACTTATTATTTCACCACTCCCTTCCCTATATATTAAGAGAGGAAGAGGAGGTGAAAGATGATCAATAATCATTAGGAGAATTTTTTGGAGGTATCAGAGGTAAAAGGAAAAAAGAGGCAGGTGCAGGATATCGAAAAGCTTCCCAGCTCCCAGATTTTTTCAAGCCATCAACTATCAACCACAAGCTAAGCATATTATTCTTGTTTTAAGTTTTAGTTATTTAGTTTCAATAGTTTTACAACTCAATACATTAACTCTTTCAATAGAACACCCTCTATCCATTATCAACCACTTGAGTACCAAACCTTTACCCTTGATACCTCTGAGGCTATGTCTTACCCTCATGACCATTAACCAACCTCTAACAACCTACAGAACCTTTCTATAACCAACCCATAACCTATTTTATCTAGAACCAATAATATTTCCAAACCCCTAATGACACTGATAGTTAGTCTCAATCATAGTGGTCACCTTTCAATTAATGATGGTTAGCCTTTGATGATGTGCAATGGTCAACCTTTGACCACCATAGATAGTCACCTATTGATCCATGATAGTTAGCCCTAAAATGCATATGATAGTCAACCCTCGACTATCACCGATGATCACCTATCAATCATCTATGGTCATCCCTCAATCATGTGTGACGGTTAACCCTTGAATACCATCAATGGTCACCTATTTACCATTGATGGTCAACCTTAAACACCAATGGTCACTTGTCAATTGTCATTTATGGTCACCTGTTGATCACCAATGGTCAACCTTGACTATTGATGGTCACTATGTAAATAATTTTAATCAAAACAAAAAGCTTTAAACACCTTCCAACCTCAACTAAAAACCCTATTTTTTCATCCCTATCACTATACAGAGTTAAGAACAACAACTTGACCATACCTAAACCACACCTTGACAGTTTAGCATTTATTTTAATGTTATTTTATTAAAATGCATTATTTATTGAAAAATATTTATTTCTTTTGATTAAGTACTTTCATTTATGCTATGCAATCTTTTTTATTAGCAACTTTCTTAACATTATCCTGTCTAAAAGGTGGATTAATAGCCTCCAAAGAAGTCATGTAATTTTTGGATCTAGCTTGTTAGGTGATCCACCCACCTACCTAACTAATCAACCATTTTTAGTGTTTTCTTATCTACAGGTCATCCTCCCAAGATAAAGAGGAGTATATACAATTGTCTAGATCACAGAGTGCAAACCAAATCTAGGTTCTACTAAGCTCACCCTTCTTTTAGGTTTTAAAAATTTCTTCTTATAAAATAAGTAAATTTTATGTGAAACAAATGCATCATTCAATTTTCATTTTAAATGCATTATGTAAAGTCTGAGTATCACAACTCTTTAATTTTATTTGTTTTCATACATTTGATGATTTTAAACATGAATAATGAACTCATAGATAGGTGTGATTTGGTTTATTTGTTTATGTGGACTCTAAATAAATTTGATTTGAGTTTTAAGTTTCATTTGCAACTATTACCTCTAGTTTTAGTTATTTGAGAAAAAAATATTATGTTTAAAGCACTGATTATAATGATGTCTTTTTTTTGAATAGTCTGAAAATGAAATATGTGGCTAAAATGAAGTCAGTTCCATAGTACGGTAAAAAGTAAAATAAAAGAAAGATTTTTTGCTCTGCTAGGATTTCTTCCATGCACACCATTAAGTCATCCCTTGATTTTCTATCATTATAACTTGTGTCATATCACAACCCTTAGGTTACCTATAGGACTTGAATTTATTGCCTTTTATGGTTTATTGCCTTCAGGTAAGGTCAACCTATTTAATGACTTCTCCTCATTATTTCCTAGTTGTTTTAACTATAGATAAGAATAATAGAGCATCAAGCAATGTCCCCATTATAAGTGCCAAAGGAAGTTTGTCTCGAAGGTCTACCATGAGGTAGCTATTCAAAACCTGATGTTATTTTTCCCATTCCAGAATTTAACTCTGCTTGTCAACGTCTAGAACAATTTTGTTTGATAAGATATTTTATGGGTCAAATTCCCTCTGAAAGTATGCTTAGGTCTTGGGTTCAAGCACACTAGGCATCTAATGGCATAAAGCTTAAGAGCATCCAAAATATGACCAAGTGTTTTTTTCTATTCCATTTTGCCAACCCTTCCCATGTAGGAGGTATCCTTGATAGGTCAACCACATGGTATGTTAGGAACTCACTCATGGTTCTCTCCCCCTAAACATGAGACTTTGTTATCTCAAAAAAAACTACTCTCAAGGTCCCAATTTGGGTTGAATTTATAGGTCTTACACTCCCTTATTGGTATTTTATTCACTAGCTAGCTTCCTCTATAGGTCAAGTTATCTACCATGAGAAAAATAAGTTCTACTCTGTTAGACCACAAAAGTGGGTTTGTGTAGAAGTAGACCTTTCCTGGGACCTCAAGGAGTTTGTGTAAATTTAAGTTGGGGATGTGAGACACTCCAAACAAGTCATGTATAATAACCTTACAGATACCTATTTCCATTGTGAAGCCACCAAACATAAGATTTAGGACTGTCCCCTTCAATTAGCCCACAATAATGTGCTCGACCGTTCATCCTCTCTTCCTAATCCCTCTTTGGAAGCTAGCAAAAATCTAGATGAGGATGATTATACTATAGTAAGAAAGAAGAATAGTTGTACTAAAGCCATGAGATCAAGCATAGTGAACCCTAAATGTGGAAAGCCATCAACAAGTAATGCCCTACAGGACCAAGCTCCTACTAAGAAAGAGCCTTCTTGGGCTAAAGCCCTAAAAGTATTAGAAAAACCCATGGCCTTCAACACCCCTCTTACTGCCAATGTTTTATTCTAGGGTCTTAAGGATCCTTTACCTAGTTATTCTATCTTTTTAGACTCACATCCAATTACTCTTACATATATTGCTTGATGGGATGCACCCAAACACTCTCATATCCCTTCTAAGAGGCATGAAGAGTTAAAGGAAGGAGAGTATTAGGTTGATCCTGCTATGAGGAAGTAATTTGATGATTTTTAAATGTCAATAGTGGGCATTTTTCGTATAATGGGTATGATGCCTTAGAAGGCCTAGATTTTGAGGATATATCTCTTGACACACATCATCTATGAATTACTTTTCATGGAATGTTCAGGGTCTTACTGACCTAAAACATAAGTTTTTTATGCATGATTTCAAAAGTAAGTTTCTCAATAAGGACATTCTTTGTCTACAAGAAGTAAAGGTGGGGGATTTTTTTATTGATGGTGGTCAATAACTCTATTTGGCATGATAATATTATCTTGAATATCAATCATGAAGTAAGACATGGCGGGGGGGGGGGGGGGGGTGATCATGTTTATTTCTACACGGTGGTGGCCACACTTAGTACAATCTAGCATGGACCCCACCAACTAGTTAGTTTGGGCCCTTTTTATTATTAAAAGCCATTATTTTGGATTTATTAATTTTTATCTCTCAAATGATGCCATTGAGCATACCCATTTATGGTGATGGATTATGAATGATATCCTTGATGTTCATTGGGCCATATGTGGTGATTTTAATATGGTGGCATCTCCTGAAGATAAAGTGGGCCACCTACCAATGCATTAGGTAGTTGGAAAAAGGGAGGCATGGTATTATATATGCACTAAATGGGAATTTTATGACCCTAATTTAATATGTTGACTTGTAGATGGAGTATGGTACACCTAGAGTAATCTCAGAGAGGGCCCCACTCAAATTCTAAAGCACCTAGATAGGGAAATGATATTCACTCAACCATATTTCTCCTTTAATAATGATTTTTCTCCTCTAGTGTAGGCACTACCAAATTTTGGGCTTTTTGATCACTCCCCCATTTAGTTTTGAGTGACATGGAAATTCATGAAACCCAAGGTCCACAAGACATAATTATTTTTAAATACTTCCCTGCTCAAACATGGGCCCACTGTGGTGTGTATTCATAGAGTTTAGAATCTAGATCCCCATCTACCCTAAGAATCTAGGTGGATTTTATGTTGGGATGATGTTATCAGAAGGACCTCTCACTTTCTAATAAACTATGGCTACCTATTTATTAAAATTGTAAGACACTCTTACTCTTCTACTTCCTCAGATTTTAGCTATGCAGTTTTAGCCTTGGAAAAAGATCCCTTCAATGAGATCTTACAGGTCAAAGTATCTTCCTTATGACATCATATCTAGATAGCTAATAATTACAATGCCTAAGGAGCTCAAATCAAAGCCAAGCTCCACTGGCTCAAGATAGGGAACAAGAATTCCAAATAATTCTTTCAAATGTTGTTAGCCAAAAACTCAAAGTAGAAAATCCAAGCTATCTTTGATGCTGGCAAGAGATTATCAAAGACACCACAAAATATTCAATCTTTTATCCTTCAATATCAACAAGTGTTTAGATCTAAATCTTCTTTTGAAAAGCATGATATTACCCTTTAGTAGTGTCTCATAGTGGTGCCTTGCAAACTCACTCCTACCCAATGGGTGGTTGCAATGGGCTCCTCACTATGGATGATTTACATTAGGTAGTGTCTCTTATGGAAAATGACAAAGCTCCAAGCATTGATGATATTCCCTATGAATATTATAAAATCCTCTAGGATCTTGTGGGTTTTGACTTACATCATGTCTATCAATAGGCATTTCACACTCATTATCAAGGGAAGAATATAAATAAAGGAAACATTATATTCATACATGAGCAAGGGGATCCCTAATTGATCTATAATTAGTAGTTGATTGCCCTCCTAAATGTTTTCTAAAAGATCATTGCCAAAGATTTGGCACTCCAATTGTGCAATCTATTTACACACATCATTCAGCCTGAGTAAGTAGTATTCATTAGAAGTAGATATATATTACACAACATCATTGTAGTTTGGAAAGGAATGAACTTGGCTATAAGGTCTAAGCAACAAGCTATGTTTGTTAAAATTGACTTTGAAAAATCTTATGACCATATTGAGTGGCCATTCATTCTAGCCATGCTTAGAGCCCTAGACTTTGGGCCTAATTGCATTTAAACCATCCAGATTATTTTTGTATATGCCTCAACCATCCTCTCCATTAATGGAGTCACTTCTAAGCAATTTGGTTTGTTTTACTCTATTTTCCAAGGATGCCCTTTGGCACCCACCCTGTATGTGCTTATAGCTATGGGTTTTGGATATCTTCTTAGTAATGCCCAGGGTAGGTGCCTTGTTAAGGGAATATATCTCCCTCCAAATAAAGAAAACCCTCATGAATATATGCAATTATTGAATGGCCACTTTGTCAATGATTCTTTCCTTACTCTTATTGAATATGAGTATAATGTGGACAATATCCTATATTGTCTCAACACCTTATGCCTTGTCTCTAGCTCAAGCATCCAGTGGTAAAAAAATAATTGCTAAAAGCAATCATACCTCTCTCCAATGGTGTGGACTGATAAATATGGATGGGCTTAGATCCAACATGATGAAATTTTTAAGTTTCTTGGCATCTATTTTACTTTCAATGCCTCTCCACCCCTGTTATGGCAATATGTTTTTAACACAATACCTAAAAAGTTGGAATGTTGGGTGACTAAGATTTTATCATTAGTAGTTAAGTTCCAAATCTACTCAAAAGTGATTATGACCACCCATGTTTACTACTCCTCATGCTAGGTGCCTTTAAATAATTCTTACCAAAAACTTGAAAAAATTCTCAGGGATTTTCTTTGGGCTAATTCTTCCCATAGACATGGGTTCCATAGGGTGGCCAAGGATTACTACTACCTCATGTGGGATGTTGAAGGTATGGGGCTCATTAATGTGGTTGGTCAAGGAATTACCTTAAATTTCAAATGGATTGTGCATGCTATTGATGGAAAGGAAGTTTGAAAGGTGTTGTTCTGACACTGCATCACTTTAGGCTTGTCTAAAGGCTAGAATTATTGGAA
Source organism: Torreya grandis (assembly GCA_037957365.1). Taxonomy (NCBI): domain Eukaryota; kingdom Viridiplantae; phylum Streptophyta; class Pinopsida; order Cupressales; family Taxaceae; genus Torreya; species Torreya grandis. The sequence continues at coordinate 67,164 of JARHVA010004584.1, forward strand.
AGGGATTAGCTTTACCAATCTTCTTATCATCAAATCCCCTATCCAAAATTTAGGGTCCTTTATGGTGAAAAGCATCTGAAAAGCATGGGAAGATATCAAACCATGGCTTCTCTAGAATGGCTGAGGGTTTCAAGATGGGTTTTCTATTAACTCCCACTCACTATGGTGGTCACCTATTATCAATTTTAATAAAGTCCCTTTGGTTGAGGTTCCTCAGATCAATACTCTCAAGTTATTTTATAGAGGCATTCATATTGTCCAAGATATTTTTTATATGTAGTCTCACTCCTAGCTATCTTGGGAAGAGGTGAAGACCAAATTATGGTTAGCCAATACTGATTAAGAATCCTTCCAAGAAATCATTAACATTATTCCACCTTAAATGCTTCACAAAATTTCTATTCACTCCACTCATCTTTGGTGGAAGGATTGGAAGTGGTATGTTTAAACTCTATTTCCTAATTACACCTCCTGGCTTGGATATGGATGACTTACTCCCCACATGCCTATGGTGGATAAGCTTAACTCTCACTAGGGTATGCATTATTATATTCATACCTAGTGCTTCCATTTTCATATAGTCTAAGAGGCTTACTTGGAGCCTAAGATAGCTCATTTTACTTGGTGTATCTTATATCAAGGCATATCTATTGGTAGAAGGTTTTTTCACGTAGGAGTTTCCCTTCCCACTTTCCATTTATGTGGCCATATGGAAATGTTCCCTCATCTTTTTTGGTACTGATCCAAATCTCAAAGGGTCTGGACATGGATTCATGACCTCTTCAGGCATTTTTAGCCTAAATTATTTCATTAGAAGCATATCCTTCTTGGAGATAAACCTGCCCTACCTTTTAAATATACCTAAATCTGACATAATTTTAGAGTGGACATTCTCTTTTGGTTATGGAAAGAAAGAAATATTACATTATTTAAAAATGTTTATTCAAATTATAATTTTTTGATTTAAGTAAGTCCTTTATTATTTCCAATGTTCTTTGGGAGATAAAAGTGCAAGGTAACAAAGTTGCCATGGAGCTTGGCCATCTCCAGGAACTTATAACTCATTAGGGAGACATTCCTTGTGTTATGGTATGGGTTCCTCCATCTCCACCTAGGGAGTACAGACTAGATGATAAAATTGCCTTATTACCTCAAGGTGGACACTGATGTAGTCGATCTCGGTACTACTCTCACAGTGGTACCCCATATCAACACATGACCCCTATTAGGAAGTAGTGAGGGTGGAAACCTTTTCCTCCTTCCCTTGTTGGGTAGGATGGTTGGGATGCTCTGCCTCCTCCTCTACATTTGGATGCTTTGGGTGCACCACCTAAAGGTTGGTTAGACATGTTGGATACATTCTCCAAGATCTCTATGACCATTTTTCCCACTTGGACACAAGAAGAAGAAGATGATAAGGACATTGCTCATGCTTTTGGCTAGGAGCCAATTCCAGATGGTAATGACTTTCCAAAATTGAGCTAGGGTCTTGATGATATGGATCGTCTACCTTCCAACCTTGCTCTGGCAACTTAATATTTTCTTTTATGATGTCAGCACGAATTTTTCCTAGGTGGGGCCTAGTTGTTTTTGTTGTTGCTATTTCTTTTTCCTAGGCTTTACCTAGTTTGGCATTGAGGCATTCTTCTATACTGCCTATTTTTTTTGTGAATTATTTGTATATTTATTATATATATATATATATATAGATATATTTCATCAAAAATATGTGTGTGTGTGTGGCTAAAATTGTTATCTGTAATCAAACTAGTCTTGGTAATTATTTAAGTTCAAATATAGGCACCTATTTTTGTGATTCAAAAATTATTTTGCATCATGGGTTTGAATTCTTATTTTATTTTAAACCTTTAATTTCATGCCATTTTGTGTAAGGATGGATCTGGCTTAAAATAATACATGTTGTTGAGAGATGTGTGTGTGTGTGTGTGTGTGTGTGTGTGTGTGTGTGTGTGTGTGTGTGTGTGTGTGTGTGTGTGTGTGTGTGTGTGTGTGTGTGTGTGTGTGTGTGTGTGTGTGTGTGTGTGTGTGTGTGTGTGTGTGTGTGTGTGTGTGTGTGTGTGTGTGTGTGCGCGCGTGCGTGTGCGCGTGCGCACGTGCGCATTCAATTTGTATGGCCAAGTTATTTTGGTTCTTAGATTCAAATACTTTTATTTGGAAGTGATAATGAAAAGGATATACATCATGAATATATACATAGTTTTTTGGTTTTAAAATTATTCAAAACAACAATAATATGTGGCAAATTTTGTCGAACCTGTGTGCATGGTTGAGTATTGAGTTTTTATAGGTTTTGACTTTTTATAGATTTTGAGTTTGGGGTATATAAAAAGTTATATTATTTTTTTATCAAGTTTGAGTTCTAAAATTTTTACAAATGTAAAACAAAATGTTGATTTCCATCACTTGCACCACATAAAAACCATATTGGTTTAATATGCAAAATGGTTACGCTTATTGTCATTTCATAACTTAGAGAAAAGTTTTTTATTTCTTTCATAGAGCCTTGAATTTTTACATGAATGGTATCAAGAAGATTGGTGATTTTATGGGTAACACCACTGATAATAATCTATTTATTTATGTGGTTTTTATCTTGGAGACATTATTGAACATGTATGCATTCTAAGATAGTAGTGAAATAATAGTTAAATATTTAAGGGTTTAGAGTTGGAATTTATTTTGGTTTCATTTTTCTCAGGGTCTAATTCTTTAAGTTTGTCATGAAATACACTTGTAATATAAAATTTTATTCAGAATAACATTGGTCGCATAGTTCTTTTTATCATTATAAATTCCAATTTTTAAATTGACAAATGTGATGGAAATGATTACATACTCTAAAGTTGTTAGTGATGTGTTTAGAATGTATAATTGATGATCTTTGAAGAATAAAAATGTTAGTTGGAATTGATAGTCTCTTAAAGATAAAGTTTTATGGGTATTCATTTGCCTTTCAAATTTCAAATAGTTATAAGGCACATACAGTTTGACTGGTAAAATGGAATTTGTATCATAATTATTCTATTGATTTCATTAAAAACATTAGTTTTATTGTACATAATGGGATTTTTTTTAGATATATCAAAATCATACATTTGTTAATGAGATTACATGGAAATAGTTTGATATGATCTTTTACATAGTTGTCCTTTACATATATTAGAAATAAAATGTCAGGTTGGAGTCAGGGTTCTTAGAGTTCAAACATAAATGTTTGGGATAAAGGATATAAATGACAAAATAGTGAAACTCCTTGTAAAAAATACCAATGCATACCTTTTTAGGGTTGAAGAGTCTTTAATACATTCACATGAGCTTTCAATCATGGAACTAAAGTGTCTTTGCATTTTGATGTAAATAATCCTGATTTTTGGGATGTTCTTGATTATCTACGATATGTTAAGTTGTCCATTCATGGAAATAATTTTATTAGAGAAGTACAAAGAGGAAATTGGTAATCTCATCCATTTGGATGTGATTTTCCAAATTTTTATTCTAAATAAATGCATATTGCTCATAATGAGACTTTGTTAAATATTGATTTTGTGCCTCAGAACTCTAAAATGTTCCCTAAAATTAATCCTAACCTTATTACTACTATTCCAAACACCCTTGAAATTTCCACAAATAATGTTTCCTTTTCAAGTCATAAATACATTAGTGACTCTTTGTCCCAGCCAGTGGTAACACACATAATTGATAAAATCAAACGTGAGGTTGATAATGAGTCTAGTGGCACCAATGTAACTGGGCTTCTAGCTTTACCACTTGAGTACATAGAGTATCAAACCAAACTTGGTGCGCCATTGATTAATTTAGTTGTGAATGAGGATAATTCTAAAAATGAATAGTTGTTCTATTGATATTCATATTTGATAATGCAAACTTATTTGGTTTCCTTTCAAAACTATTTAGAACACACTTTTCAAAATTGACATTTTGGTTAATGGAGATACATGTGATTTTTAGTTTTTTATAATTTCATTACAACATATACATACAATATCTTAATATAACATGATGATTTAGTTTTAATTGGGTGATTGGATATAGTTGATTAATCTAAAATATAGTTTGATATGTTTATAATTTTGAAAGGGTAAAATGGATAATGGTTTTAAAACATTGTTAATGGTTTAAATTACTTTGAATAATAAAAGATTTTATGTTTCCATGGTCCATAAAATAACAAGTAATGTTTCTTGCCTGATGAAGGATCACAATAGTGGATCCAAAATGTGTTGATCTTCAAAACCATACACATATTCTTCTCTAAAATATTACTTGTTACTTTGACTTAGTCATTATGATTATTTAACTTGCATCACAACTTGTATTATGATTTAATTAAGTTGTTTAAAGTTAATTGTGAGTCCCCCATCCCATTAGAGATATTTTTTGGTCTTATTAAAAATAATATTTTTTTCTCAAGTCTTATAAGTTCTAACAGGCTTACTTAAATTTTAAATATAAGTTGAATTTGTGAAATATTATTTAAAATTAAGTTATAAAATAATTAATTTTATTAAAGTTAATCAACTTTAATAATTAGTTAACTAAAATTTAGTTTTAGTTTGAAAACATATCTACTTTTATGAAGAAGCTTTTAAAAGGAGTCTTGAAGGACATTTCAAGAATAGAAACATATACAAGTACAATAGCCATTTGATTTCAAGTTTCATAGTGTGCTTTCTTTTCATGACATATCTTTGACATTGAATATAACTTTTAGGAAGACCAAACAACATATACTCTGATGGTGAAGTAAACAAATTGATTCACAAAAGTGTATCTAGGTTTATTGTTTAATTTATAAACTAGTTATCTGAATTTGATTGAGATATTAATTCATTTGATGATTACAAAATGATGTAGTCATATGTACATAATATTTTTGTACTTTGCCCAAATAATGGTGAATACTTTCTATCTCTCATAACTGATTGTTGGGTTATCTATATGTTGTGATTACTCTTTTGAGGTTTATTTTAATCAGTTATGAAATCTACATAGTTTCTCAATAAGGTTCTATATTTTTATTTTTTTGTTGAGTCAACTCTCTTTTATCTCTTTCTTTTACTACTATGCTTAGTTTTCTATACTCAATATTATATTATCTTTTATTTCACTTTGTTTCACTATAACTCTTTATTAGTTTAGTCTTTATTATAGTTTCCTTATGTTAGTCTTTCTAACTTAGTTTATTTTTTTATCTTTCATAATTTTCCATAGTTTAGATTTATGAATCATTATTTAATGCTGATCATAGTTATTTTTTATGTTTGTTTTATCTTTCTTTCTTTCATTTCATTTCTTTTCATTTAGTGTAGTATTGAATTACTAGTTCATATAATATATATTTTGATCTTAAGCAATATCAAACACAAATTAGAACATTCTTTTCTTCAAGAGATTGTTTTTCTCCATAGTATTTACTCTATTGGATATGATAGATAATAATTTTATATATGATTCAAATTTGATTAAGTAGTACATTGAAAGTAGTAATATATAGACAATGACTTCATCTAACCATATTTTGAAAAAATATTATACACAATGAAAGTTGATTTGGATAATTTTATTGATCTTATGGATTATTGATTAGTTTAATTCATATTCATTTTCTAACTTATCAATTCATAGTACTTAAAAGACTCTTTTACACACCTTACGTCTGATCCTTAACCCATAGGTTCCTATGATTAAACTGGTACAATTCCACCTTGACCTTCATGATAGGTGAACAGGTTAAATTCATTGGACTAACACTATCAAAAATCTCCTCAGACTATGAGAGTAAGGGGGTATTTTAATAAATATCCCTTACTATTCTCATTAACTCTGATAGTATACATAACTTCATTGATCCTAGGCTAGCCAAAGATACTGATTACTATGTTTATCCTTATTCAAGTTTTGAAGTCATGATCACCAATGGAGGAACCTTAATTATAAGGGAAAATAATGTAATGTCTACATTTAAATGGGGGACTATAGCTTGAAATCACACATGTTTGTTCTATCTCTAGGAGGTTGTGACATAGATTTAGGAGGACGATGACTAAAAACACTAGGCCTTATTCTATGGGAACTTTCAGAGCTATGGATGCAATTCAATGATAAGTACTAGTAATAAACATTAATAAGCCTCACATCAAGATCTACAAGTATCATTATCTCTCACCACATGGAAAAGTTACTAAAAAATGGATCTCATGAGATTGTTACTTAGCTTTGTGTCATCTAGTTCAATGATTTTGTTTATTATAACAACCCCCCAAAATTATATGATCAATTTTCAAAGCATGCAATTATGTTTGAGGGACCTAATTGGTTACCCCTATAATGGCCCTAAAGATCATCTAATTCAACTTATTATAAGAATTGTGCCTTAATAACATTCACCCTTGTATGTACCCATTTCTACATAAGAATGAAATAGAAAAAATGGTGCAATAATTATTATAGGTTGGAGTCATTAGGCCCAACATTAGTATTTACTCTTCTCATTTAAATTTATTATGGAGTAAATATGGATCTTGGCACCTTATTATTGAATTTTTCTTACTCTACAAAATCACTATCAAGGACAAGTTTCCCATTGTGGTGATTGATGAGTGGTTGGATGAATTGCATGGAGCTTGCTTCATCTCTGAGTTTAACTTACAATTAGGCTATCACCAAATATTCATCATAGAATATGATATTCCTAAAAGAACCTTTTGAACTAATGATGCTCATTATGAATTTCTTGTCATTCCCTTTGGCCTCGTCAATGTTAAATCAACCTTTCAAGGCTTATAAAACAACATCTTATGGATATTTATACACAAATTCATATTGGTGTTATTTTATAACATTCTTATCTATAGTTATACATGGGAGGAGAGTTTGATACATTTGGATGATACCTTCCAAATCCTTGATGATTACCACTTATGTTCTAAAAGGTCTAAGTGTCTTTTTAGCCAAACTGAAATTGAGTGTCTTGGACACATCATCTCTTATGAAGGCATCAAAGTGGATCCTAAAAAATTGAGTCTGTGAAAAATAGGCCTAAACCCAAATCACTCAAGAGCCTTCACAAATTCTTGGGAATTACTAGGTATTATATAAAGTTTGTACTAGATTGTGTAAAAATTGTCACTCCATTAATAACCATGTTAAAAAAGATATGTTTCAGTGGTTTGGGGTAGTATAAAAATCCTTAAAAATAATCAAGCATGTAATGAACACTACACCTACTTTATAAATGTCTAACTTCTCCAAACCATTTTAAATCAAAAGTAATGGATCTAAAAGTGGCATTGGAGTTGTTCTAATGTAGGAAAGTTAGACTCTTGCATTGAACAGCAAGACACTTATGGGGAATAACTTTTCTCAATCCACATATGAGAAAGAGATGTTATATATACTCCATGTCATTAACAAGTGGTACCCAAACCTAGTAGAGAGGCACTTTAGCATCAAAATCGATCACCATAGCCTCAAGTACTTCTTAGAGGAAATATTCTCTTTTCCTAAATAATAAAATTGGGTAACCAAATTAATGGGTTGACTATGAAATTACCTACAAGAAGGGTAAAATAAATGTTGTCATAGATGATTTATCTTGAAAGTATGAATAATACACAACCTTGTGCACATTATCTTTCCCCATGCTAGATTAGCTACATCAGGCACAAAAAGAATGGTCTTGTGACACACAAATTCAACACCTCTTTTTGGATGTGACCACTAACCCTAAATTTCAACCAAATTACTCTTAATATGGTCATTATTTAAGACACAAAGGATGCTTGTTAATGGAAACATAATTAGCACTAAGATAATTATATTTGAGTTTCATGTCTCTCCATCAGTTAGCCACTCAAGTTTTTTTAAAACCTATGAAAGGATCCCAAAAAAATTGGAAAGTATTTAAAAGGACATTAAATAGTTTGTGGCAAAATGTGAAACATGTCAGTGAAACAAAGGGAAAATTGTCACCACCCAAAGCTTTCTCCAACCCTTGCCTATCCATGTTAGGGTGTGGTCAGATATTTTCATGGACTTTTTTTAGGGACTACCCAAGTCAGGATAGAAATTAATGACTCTTATGGTGGTGGATCATCACTTTATGTATGCCCATTTTTACACTTTTGTCCATCATTATACTACCTCCACCACTTCTCAAAGCTTTCTTTATTAGATTGGTCAGCTCCATGGGACAACAACTTTAATTATGTGTGACCATGATTCCATTTTTACTAGTCACTTCTAAAAAGAACTTTTCCACTGCTATAGCACCCAACTTAATATGATTTATACCTACCATATGTAAATTGAAGGTCAAACATAAATTATCAACAAATGTTTGGAGACCTATCTACATTATTTCACCTCTAATGAATAGACTTGCTAGGTAAAATATTTATCACTTTTTGAATGGTGGTATAATTCTAAATACCATAGTGCCACAAAGTTGATCCCATATGATGTCATTTATGGTCATCCACCACCTTCTCATTTGACTTACCTTCTAGGTAGATCCAATGTATAAGTAGTTGATGTTGCACTTTGCATACTTGTCATTATCCTCAAACTCTTAAAGATAACCTCAATTTGGCACATAACTGCATAAATCAACAATCTAATCAACATCGCTTGGAATAGGGTTTCATTATTGGTGGCATGGTTTTTATTTGGATATAACCTTATAAACAATCCTATTTGAATCTAAAAGGTCATCAAAAACTTGTCCAAAATTTTTATGGTCCTTATCAAGTGCTTTCTAAGATTGGTTTGGTAGCATACAAGTTGGAGCTTCCCTCCTCCTCTAAGATCCATCCAATTTTCCATGTATCATGTTTGAATCAATTCATTAGTCACATGTTCAAACCTAGACAACGCTACTATAGCTTGACAATGAAGGATCTATCCTCCTAGAACATGAATACATCCTCGACCAATGCTCTTGATAACTTCATAATTATAATATCATTAAAATGTTTGTACAATAGCATAACCTGCAACTAAAAGATGCCATATGGGAACCCCTTCTCCAATAACAGTAGTAGTTTCCTCATCTCAAGCTTGAGGACAAAGCTATTTTAAAGTGGTAGGGGATGTTATAACCCTTAATCATAACAATTATAGTTTCTATTAGGTTTTATTCTAATCATAACTATTATAGTTTCTATAAGGTATTATTAATAAAATATCTGATGCATATGCCTTGTAAGTCATCCCAATTATGATTTGAAATTATTCCACATGTATGGGAGGTAGTTGTTACCATGATTATAATAGCTTAAATACAGGGATTGTGTAATAGGAAAGGACATCTATTGAATATTTTTATTGAGCTATGGTCAAAGGAAGTTGAACCCTCAAAGAGGCATAGAATACTTTATAGTGACATTCTATCATTTTAAACACAATATTATTTCTCTTTCCATTAAAGTGTACATTAGTTTTATTTTTGCTGTTATATTAACTTGTTTGCAAGGAGGCTCATAAAATTTAAGACCTCTTCAAATTATTTAAATGTAAGCAAAAAACTTAGTCACTCAATAGGGGGAGGTTGGACTTATTTAACCCAATTTTATAACCCCTTTTTTGAGATTCATCTTGTGTTGAAAGTGCAACTATGGTTTCAAATCAAATAAAGGTATAAAGTCAATAATTTGAGGTAGATTTTTTTTTTTTAATAATCCATTGGGATAATAGTGTCAAAGCCACTATAGTACCAATCATTACATGGGTCTAAGCTTTACCAATAGTGTCTACCCAAGGTTTGGGCTCTTATTTCCTGATCTAATGGTCACATAATATATGTAAAGCATTTTCAAGGACTATGAAAAATATAGTAAATAATAAATATCATAAATCAATGTAGTGCATATCTCTTTCATTACTTTCAAATTTTAAATATATTAAGTGTAATATGAATATATCTTTTAACATTCAATTTTTTTTATTATTGCCCTATTTTATAGAATATAAATAAATCAAGAATCTATGATTATTTCCATAGATAAATCACAACCATATAGATTTGGTAAATAAATCACATTCTGGTAAGATACTTAAGTGCCTATGGCAATAGTTCAATGCGATTTCTTTACCAGATATATATATGGTTAGATATAAATCAAGAATTACCTAAAAGTTATGATCCAAACCAATTTGGTGACTACCACTAAGCTTTAGGACATACAACTAATTGATGTTTCAAGTTATGACACAAGATTCATATTATAATTAATAATAACACTATTTGAATTAATGGGAATAATTCTACATTGAACAAATTTGTCTAATGCCAAACCAATGTTTTCCAATCTTTAAGTATCCATTACCAAATCAAAATTTTCCAAACAAAAAAAATGGGAATATGACAACATCTATACATCATTCAACTATTCCACATGAGCTTCATATTTACAACATTATTGGCATGGTTTGGATCTCTAAAAAATAAGTGCCATCTATCGAATTATATTACCATGACATACCAAATGATTAATCAAATAAAGGTCCTTTATACATACATGGTTTTGTTGACTATCATCATTCTTTCACACATAATGTGATGATTGATAAAATTTATATAAAAAACCTTATTTCTATGCCATTTTGTCTAGTTTAAGCTATAATAAGTGATATTTAGTTGGTACTACTATGATACTTCACAATTATGGTGGTCATGCACACACAGTCCTAAGTTGTAATACCCTACTAATTTTAGTCAGTCCTTAGATCCTCCTAATCTGGTTCTACATGGTATCATATACATGATTGCATAACCTACTACTTGGATGCCCTTGGCTCAATAAAATGAGAGAGATACCTTATACACTACACCATTATCTCAAATTTGTGCATAATAATGAGGTACATATAATTTATGGCATAAATTATGAGTGATCAATCTAACCTTGGAGTGTACAACCATATAACACACCCCAAAAGGAGTGAACCATCCACCCCCATGTGATCCTTGTAACTATTATAACACCATCCTATATGGTTTCTACTATATTTTCTTCCATGACACCATCATCTAGTGAAAGAGTTCCCTAAGCTTTGAATCCTATAGTTTCACCTTTGATATCTACAACACCTATCCATCTACATCTAAATATTGATATGTAACCTCTCCTTATGAAAGATATTTATCATGACATATTTTTACACATAATGTTATATATCTTCAAACCCATCTTACACGTATTATTATTTAGGATGATGATAGTTATTTCACATCTCATGGCCATTTTTTTCATACTTTGCATGATGCATCCAAATCCTATAGTTTGAGACCTGACATCATTGATCATATCATTGGTTATGCACATTAACTAACATATTAAGCTTAATTGATACATATTTATTATATTATATCCTTATTATTGTAACAAAATTTAATTCTTTTATGCATCGTATCTTACATGTAATTTCCTCCCTTGAGTTTGAATGCATTCTTCTATCTTCTTGATTTGACACCGCCCCTTTATTTATGTTTCTTATTATGTTATTTTATCTCATGCCCATTTAATTATTGATCCCATTCTAAGAACTTATATTGGATTCATGATGATGAAAACATATATGTCAATGCCTTTTGTCCTAGCACTTATATTGGATTCATGAGAAGTTGTAGGTTGCTTGGAATCTTTCTCATCTTCTTCCTCTTGTTTTCACCCCCAGGCCTGCTTATTCAATTTTTTTATTGATTTCCCCCTTGACTTATATTTTAAATTTTGTAAGTCTTTCTTGTTCCATCTAGTGTGTGACCTTAGGCCTTATTGTCTTCATTTTCTATCTTATTCTATAAAATTTGTGAAAGGACAAAAACATTTATAAAAATTAAAAATTAAAAATATTAATTTATTAGTAGATACATATCTACTTATGCTATAGGTGTTCACAATCATGTTTTTAAACACGTGTTTCTCAATGTATTTATTTAAATGGGTGCAATGTATATAGAGGTTATATATGATGATGGATTTTTAGATGTTGCACAATTTTTTTTCCCCATACCCTATTATGTATGCATTATCAAATTGATAGCATGTCCTACCTTAGAGGCATCTCTATATAGGATATTTTCATGGTGATATATTTTCTTTCTTTCCATTTATCATGATTGATCTATTAACATTGGTATTAAGGTATCTTTCTATTACCTATATTTTGCATGTTACATGGATATTTACTTTGTGTAGTTACATACAGTTGTTACATTAGTTACATTACATGTTGTGTGTGTATGTGTATTCTTGTGTGTGTTTATGCATGCTATTATTTCTTTGTCCATATAGGATCCTCTTATCATCAAATCTATCTAATCTTGTCCTTATGTGTTGACTTAATAACTTGGATGTGATTAATTATGATATACTATGTGTGTCACCATGATACTTATCATGCATATTACTATATTATGTTTGGTTTCATAATGTATATCATGGTATACTTGATTAGTTATTATTTTTCCATAGACCATACCCTGCATATATAGGGACATGTTACTTGTGTGTTTGTTAGTCATTACAATATATATCCCTACTAGGGGCACATTTTATACAATGATGTATGTTAGTTGTCCCTAATTTGATTTTTCATAAGGGTATTATATTCTTGCATTGAGAATTGTATGATGTTATATATCCTATTTTACAACATTTCTATATGGAAATAATAATCCCTAGATTTACATTTTTTTCAATGAGCTTCACATGATGTTGTATATCCTATGTAGTTTTAACATTTGGGCCATGATAGTTGCTTATCTATCTTACTATGGAGATTTACATGCAATATTCTATGATGTTTACCCAGGTTTTATGCAATCTTTCATTGGTAATGAAGATATACATTATTACTACACATGGTGATTGTAATTATGTTATTTTGACATAAGTGATGACAGGAACATACTTGTCAATCCCTCACCTCAAAAGTGGAGAATATTTGAGGGAATTTTCAAGAAAGAGTATATTTGAATAAGATTTATAAGCAAAATGTTTGAGGAAAAAATGGGGAAATTTTTTTAAGCAAATGTTTGGTGCTTGGTTTCAAGAATAATTATCTACTTCCTTGATCAAGAAGTGGTTTTGTTTGTCAAAACTCCCATAAAAGTGGTGGCTATGTTTATTACTTATTATAAAAAAATTAAACAAAATAATTGATATGACGTGTTTTGTTTTTCAAGTTACAATATCGTTTAGTTCGCATAAAAAAAGTTTATTTATTCCTATGCTCAATTCAATTTTCAATTTACAATTTTTAATTTTTTTTGAAGTTTTATATTTGATATGGCATTGTTATGACATTGAATACTTTTTGAAATGGGCCATTATTTTTAGGTATGTCATATTTATGACAACTCAGTGTGGATGGATCCTATCTCAAGCATCATTATATTATTCCACCCTTAGCTAAGTCAAGTTATGTGATTTAATTATTAATATTCATACTTTGACACATGCATGCATTCACTTGCATATGCAAATCAAATTAGGGGAATTATGTAGACACCTAATTTTGGTATAAGACCCTTTTCCACAATGTCTTTTCCTAATTTTGATATACTTAATCCACTTGGGTATAATTGGTTATTTTTATGACATCTCATACCCCACAATAAATTTTATGTTTCCCTTAATTCTTATAAATTCATTTGATAGTGTAATAAATCATATGTTTTTAGCCTTTATCCTAATTTAACACATCTCTATGATACTTCTCATGCTAAAACCTATATGTTTCCTAGGATAGAATTGGTAGTCCCATGGATTTTCCCTCAGGTGGAATCAACGAGCCCAAATTTTTTGTTTGTCATTGTTTTTTAGGCCCTTTCACCTCTAGTTGGATTCCTTACACCTTGATTTTTAATTATTTATACTTTATGGGGGTAACATTGGTGCATGTCATGTCCTAGAGCTTCATATTTATATCAATTCATAATAATCCATTTCCCTAAGTATCATTTATCAAGCATCATTTAAGCATTTATGCAAACCAGTTTATCCATTTTCTAATTTAATTTTGGGCTTTATTAAACATCTATTATGCTACTCTTGAAAAAAATTCATCCACCTTGATATTCCAATCTTTGTGACATCACTCTCTTGTAATAAAATAAGTTTTAAGCGAATGTCCATATAGTTGCATCTACACCTAGGGAAGAAGAATTCCAAGCCCTTGCTCAAGATTACATTTACACTACACAAGAACTATGTGGGGTTTAATTCTAGCATGTATAATATGTAGAGGAAAATCCATTATAATTTATCGATCCTTAATTTTATTTTATTTTGTGATTTTATGAAAAACAAAGTAAAGAGAATAAGAAAACTTCATTTTATACATTTTTCCCATGATTTTAGAGGAGTGAAAGCATAATACTATACAACATCTTGAGGTGAACCTTCGCTATAAATTACATATCCAAAAATAGTGCGCAATATGGATTTAATGTAGGTAAACATAATATTCAATCATAGACAAGCATCTTCAATTTTACCCTAAACATAATCATCATTCAAGCAATAGGGGTTATTTATATTTTTCTATAGTTAATAGCTTTGATTTCACACATAGTCATTTACAAGCCTACACAGAAAAAATTAGTCTCAAAATCCCAAGATTCTACTCAAGTGTGGTCATTTCTTGTCTTTTATTATTTATTTTAGTTATTTTCTTATTTCATAACTCTAGATATGCTTATTTACTATTTATGGCTACTAAAGTAGATTTAAATTACTATTTTACATTATTAAATAGTATATCTTTCTTGCATATCTTATTTTATAAAAAATTATTAAGTAAATTCATTGAAAATGCTCAAAATGTTTAACACTAAGTCACCAACCATAATAAAGTGACAATTATCTATAGAATCAAACAACTCAAATGAGGATAATTATATAGTATAATGCAGTCTTGTCTCATCCACAAAATAAGATCATCAAAGATCAACATGCAAAGGTGTGATTCCCATGTAGGTATGGGCATGCTCCCATACATAATTGGAAATGTTTTTAAAGAGGATGAAGGAGTTATCTTTGTAACATGGACAGTAGAGATTCCACCTATTGGGTATTACTCTTTGTAAACAAGATTACACAGACATACCCAAAATCCCTCAATCTCAAGTGAAGAACTATCCAAAAATGAAATAAAAATCTCA
The DNA here is from genome assembly GCA_037957365.1 of Torreya grandis. Taxonomy (NCBI): domain Eukaryota; kingdom Viridiplantae; phylum Streptophyta; class Pinopsida; order Cupressales; family Taxaceae; genus Torreya; species Torreya grandis. The sequence goes on from JARHVA010004584.1 coordinate 82,372, forward strand.
TAAAATAATGCCTAATACAAGCATCTTCCCTCATACTAGGTGGGTTCTAAAATTTCAATGAGTGGAAGGTTTTTATACAATGCTACACAAAATGAATTGCTATACAATGTTACATGAAGTTGAAGGTTTTTTTTCCCTTTCATAAATCACTTTATTATATATTATACACACACACACTTTACCATGTGTATGCAACATTAAAAAAACCAATTTTCTTTGGAATAACTATGCCTTAAGCTGACACCTACTTTGTAATGCCCATGCAATATGGGAATATGAATTTGATAACTACTAAGCTAAGTGATCAAAATGTAATTCTTCTAAAAAAATCCATGCCAAAGCACCACCAAGGTGTTGTTATCACTTCTTCAATATAATATATGCAATCATACAAATTCCCAAAATTCCTTAAGATAACCTTCATTACTTGACATGTTGCATAGATCATTACAACACTTTACCATGACTCAGCCAATGTGCTCCACTTCTTAGCCTTCCAAAGTGTAATGAAACTATGCATAGATCCTTGTGCAGCTCTACCATCATTATTTCATGCTAACAATATTTTGTAACTATGACTAATAATCTCCATCAATATTTCACAACCATGTCTATTTGCATAATTAATTTACACTTAGTGATTTCACAAAATCCTTGTGTAGCATATACCTTGTGTATAATTACCATTAGATAGATCCACATAAAAATGAGAAATTAAAAAAAAACTCCCAATTATTGAACATTTTTCATAAGAGAACATGTATTCATCCTTCAACAACTCCAGGCAACCAAGCCCATTTCCTTCCTATACCAAGATAACTTCTCGATACTCATTGCCTTGGTTAATGAATATGTAATGTTTTCTTTTATGTCCACCTTCTCCAGATGTATCTTTCTTTCTTCCACCATTTCTCTTAAAAAGTGGTATCACACATTAATGTGCTTTGTCCAAGAATGATACTCAAGTCTCTTTGTTATAAAAATGTGCTTTGACTATCATAACCTATCTTTACAAATTTTTATGTGGACTTAACCATAAAACACAATATTTGAATCCACTCTACTTCATTTCTTGCATGATTAGTTGCTCAACTTTAGTGCTAGAAATCATAAAAATAGCCTACCATTTACTCATCTAGCTTACAGCTCCACCAAATAAGCTAAACACATATGCACTAGTAGACCTACATCAATTAAGATCTCTTGGCCAACTAGAATCCACAAATCCCTATAGATTCAAAGTCCTAGTTTCACTAGGATTTCCCTAATAACAAATAACATAGTCATAATTTTTACAAAGATACCTAAATATCATCTTCACCACCACCCAATGCTTCTTTCCTAGATTGGCCATGAATCTACTAACTACTCCCATTACTTGTTTAATTTAAAGTATTTTAAAAACCATTGCATAAATTAGGCCTCCCACTATACTTGCATGTGGAACTTGAATCACTTCTTTTAACTCTTTCTATGTCTTTAGACATTTTATAATTGATAAATTCTAACCAATTAGAAAATAAGTATTTACAGGTTTGTAGTTTTGCATCCTAAACCTTTCTAATAATTTTTAAACAAATTTCCATTAGTATAACTAGTGTTTCTTATTCGTACAATCCTATTTTATTTATATGCCTAAGATGATTCTTGAAACACCAAGATATTTAATTCCAAACTACATAGACAATTGATACTTCAATTGTTTGATCATTCACTTTTCATTTCTGATCAATAACACATCATCCACATAAAGAACTATGATGACAAAGTTATCACCATCTTCCTTGTAGTAAACATAAGGATCAAAAATATTGTGTGCAATCCTAGGTCCAACCACATACCTGTGAAACTTATGATTCCACATTTTGGATTATCGCTTCAAGCCATACAAATAATTCTTCAACTTGCAAACCAAATCCTCTTTCCATTTTACCTTGAATCTTTCCTACAACATATATATTTATTCTTTAAGTTGTCTATGTAAAAATATTTTCTAAATATCCATTGAATTTATCTCAATATCAAACACAACATCAATATCCAAAAGAAATGTAATTGAACTAACTTTACCAATAGGAAGGAAGGTCTCACCAAAGTCAATTCTCTCCACCCATGAGAATCCATTTACTACTAGGAAAACCTTATACTTCTCTAGTTCCCTTGCATATTTTTCTTCTTGAAAACCCACTTTCAACGTATAAGTTTATATCTAAAAGGTAAGTTTACTAAGTCTCAAGTCTCATTTTTGTCTAGATAATTCATTTCCTCCTTCATAAATTTATTCTAACACTGGATTTATATGCAACCAAAAGATTCTTTCACCATCTTGGGGTCTTCATCATCAATCACTGATAACAAGAATGCAAAATGAGAATATGGTGGGTTATACCTTTCATACATTCTATGCACCTATTTAAATATCCACAGAGTATGAATCACATGTTCCTCCTCTTTTGGTAACTCTTCATTTGTCAACCATACTATGATATAAGCTCTTCACAATCTACATCAACTTTCACCTTTTATTTTTCTTCCTTTTTCTACTTCTTTGGTTATTCTTGTGTAGAAAACTTATGCACCTCCCTAAATACTACATTATGGGTATAGACCACCTTATTTGTCTTGGGATTCCATAGATTTTACCCTTTGACACCACTCATGTAATCAATAATCATGCACATTACAAACTTAAAGTCAAGTTTTGATAATTTTTCCTTTAGAATGTGAGAGTAGACTTTGCAACCAAAAATTTCTAGGTGTCACGCTTCTTACCAATCCATGTTTCTTGTAAATTCTTAACTAGAACTGATGTGGGTGATATATTAACAAGATAACAAGTAGTGTCCATTATTTCAAACCAAAAAACTTATTCCAAGTGTGCACCACTCAGCATACTTTAGGCTTTATCCATCATTATCTTGTTCATTTTCTCTATAACTACATTATGTTGCAATGTGTATCAAGTTAAATTTTTCTTTTAAATCTCACTTTTAAAAAAAATATCATTAAACTCTTTGGAGTAATTATCACCCCTATTGTCTATGTGCAACACTTTGGTCTTCATCTCCATCTAGTTCTCCACAAGGGCTTTGAACTTCTTTAATTTCTTTATAACTTTATATTTATTTAGTATGAAGTATATCCAAGTCTTGTGACAATAGTTGTCTATAAAATACACATAAAAGATAGAGTTGTTTAGTGGTGGGACATATACTAGTCCAAAAACATCATTATGGATCACCTGCAAGATTTCACTTGAGCATGCAACTTTTTAGGGAATTTCACCAGAATCTGCTTGTCATAGATGTAATGTTCACATAAGTCAAATTCCAAGGGATAATTATCCATCCCTTTCACCATACTTCTAGTTTGAAACATGTGTAGACCTTTTTCAAAAATATGATGTAGCCTCTAATGTTAAAGCATTATATTATCTATTATAAGCCATGCATAATTTCCTATTACATCCTTGGCCTCAATAACAATTTTTTTTATTATGTGTTATTTATCACAGCCATATTAATCCTAAATAGAGTACCTATCTATAAGCCTCTTTCTAACACCATGGTTTTTCACACTATTTTGAAACCATCTCTAGTGACCAAAACATGAACATTGGCATCATTCATTTCACTCATAGATATCAAATTATTTACAAGGAAAAGAATGTGCAAAAAACATGGGAGATTATTGATCCTCCCATCTCTGAACTTCAGCTTCACTCTTCATTTACCCACAATCTTATAAATTAAGTTATCTCCCAGAAATACATCACCACCATCATATTCATATAACCACTCCCTCATAAGTATCATATGATTAGAGGCTTTAGAGTCAATAAACCATGTATCATTGCATGCATGCATGCGATCTTGAGGATATAAGATATACATCTCCATGTCCATAATTTGAGAGTTTATCGATTGATGATTGTGTAGCATATAATGCTTTCAAATTTTCCATCTTTATCACCTAATATTCCTTCTTTAAATGCCTTATCTTGCTATACTTCTAACACTTCTTCAATAATATATATGGAGTCTTAGTTATACCTCTAGACTTCAAGTGATTATAATTAGTCTTATGCATGCCTAATAATAACAACCTTGCATTGACATGGCATTATTCATCTAATATTTTTTTTTAGGCTTTCACCTCATCTCCTATAATAATAAATTCATGACTACATCTTCCATTTTTAGCTATAATGTAGTAATAATGATTGCCATCACTAGATTATCCATAATTCTGGTAAGTAAAGATCATAATAACTTGATACACCTTTATTCATTAGCCATGTTGACATATATGAATTAAAACTAACTTAACATGATATTGAATGCATTTAAGTGCTCTACATCTGAGTCGCCATCATTCATTGGTAAAGAATACAAATTAATTCACATGAATAGTTTATTTATAATGATTTGGCTTGGTATAATGTACCCAACTTATCACAAATAATTTTTACAATATTTTCAGTCAAAATATTTAGTAACAATGAATATGACAAACATAATCTTATAGAGCTTATAGTTTCCTATCAAAATTTCCCCATTAATCCATTTTCATTCCCATGTGCACTATGTTTACTACAACAATCCACTAATATTTGTCTACCAATATATCTTCCATCTTGAGTTTCCATAACTCAAAATGTTTACCATTGAATTTCTCAATCTCTATCCTAATGCTTCCAATCATTTTATTTTCACAAGCTTATTCCACAGAACTCCCACTTCAAGGTAACCATTTATGGCAAGTTATTCCAAGTTATACAAAGCTTACAACTAAGCTCTGATATTAGATGTTGGGAATAAGTATATGCATGATAAACTAATACAGAGAAGAGATATGTTATGTGAGCCTTATAAAAAGATAAATAAAAATACATAGATACATAAGATTTCATCTAGGAAAACCCTTTCAAGTAAAAAACAAACACAATAACCTTCTTGATTATAATGAAAATTAAACTATTTTGAAATGCAACATTAAGTTTCAAGGTTATATTACATTTCATTCAAATATTTACTATATATTACCATGCACACACTATGTGTATTAAACATTCAACACATTTGTATTTCTTGGAATAATTGTGCCTTTATCCAACAACCACTTTTTAATTCCCACACAACATGAAAATCTATATTTTTCAACTATTGAGCTAAGTGATAAACATCTAACATTCTTAAACAAATCCATGTTAGAGCACCACCCAAAAATTACTAACACTTATTCACTTTCATATATGCAATCATACAAGTGTTTGAAATGTCTTACAATAGCATTCATTTCTTGACATGTTGCACAACTCCTCATAGCACCTTATTAATACTCAACCATTGGGATCCATTGTGAAACATTTTATAGTACAATAAAACTATGTAGAGATACCTATCCATATCTACCATCATTATTGCATAGTGATAATCTTATACAATAATCATAGGTAGACTCCATGCAAGCCTATACAACCATTTATGCTTGCATGATTAATTTACAATAAATGCATTCATAAACACCTTGTACAACATCTACCTTGTACATAATTACCATTGGGTATATTTATGAAAAGTTGAGACATTTCCCCAACATTATGAAGTGATATGTGTAGAATCACATAAGGAACTTTGTAATACATGGGGAAAAATATGTTGTGTGGGTTAAATGAGATCAATGAGAAACATCAAGGCATAGGTTATAAATAAACATAAGTATAAAAGAAACCTAAGTATGAAATAAACACAAGAATAAACACATATGGTGAATAACTGAAATATATAATGCATCTAGACAATGAGAATGTGGATGATCATGAATCAATTCAAATTGAAAAGGATATGCTAATGAAGTGTAGGAATAGGTTGATGGGATGGATAGGTGGAACCATAATAAGCAACAGTTATCAAGGTATGAACATGTGGCATTAAAAAAAAATAACTAGATAAGGATGAAGGGGTTTAAGAAAGCTACCCTCAACCTCTCATTTAAGACACTTAGAAATGTTACACATTTGCATATGCAAACTTAGATCTTTTAGATAAAGATATGAGCTAGGGTTTGAAGAATCTACAAGAGATAGAATTGAGTGAATTGTATGAGTGAATATATTTCATTAATGTAAATCATTAAAATTTGATATTAATTTATGTTACGTAATGGTTGATGATTGATAATAAACATGGATTATTGATTAAGCATAACTGACTGTGTTATGTTATTTTTTAAAATACTTATGGTTTCACTATATGATGTTTTTCTATGATTATGTGCATGTTTTTATCATTATATTTTGTTCTCATAATGGGGTCCTTGGTGATCTCTCATTATGAATTTGGCAAGTATTTAATTCTTTGACTTAACTAATTTTTTTTGTGTAGGTGGTATTGTGTTTTGCTACATGTAGTCTAGTTTACACAGGATTGTTAGGTATAATTTTAAAAGCAAAAGAACAACCAAACATTAATTCATAACACCATTTTATAATTCAATGTACACCCTTACTATTGAATGAAAAATATCTTAAAACTTTAAAAATTCATTGCATGTAATTCAAATCAACTAAGCAAATTAAAAAAATTTACCATTCCCATTAGTACTTCATTATACATCAATAATTAGACATACTAACCAAGTAGTTTCCATAATTATTTATTAAAAAAAATTATGAATGATGTTATTTTATTTTTAACCATCCCTTAGATATTGTTCATAACTTATTATATAAGCAATCTCAATATTGAACCACATAAAACCAAGTTATGGTTGAATATGAAGTTTCTTGAACCATTACCAATAGTGGTAGAGGTTAGTAGTCATCCCAACCTCAACCACCAAGTCTTCTATCAAATTAAACTATGGATATGCCCTTCAACCTAAAACTCTAATTTGTTTTAGCTTTAAAACACTATGTTTTAAGTATAGTAAGATGAACCAAGGGCCTAAGCTATTACTTAATCAACTATGGATTGTAAACAAGAATCAAATAATTAAAATGAGTGTAAACAAGTCTAGGATTATTCGCTTTAACTTATCCACATATGGTAGGAGATACATATTGAAATAACTATATTTAAAACCCAAGTGATTCATTTAAAGAGATAATAAACATGCATCAAGTGCATGAGGTAATTAAAAGTCGATATACTTCATAACAAATCTTTAAATTGGCTAAATCTAGAAAAAACATTTTGAGACCCTGTTATTTTCATAGGGGATCATAGAAGTGCAAATGGTAGTGGTTGGGATGGAAAAAATAGAGGTACTAGTGGGCATAGTTGAGGGGGTAGTGCTCACCACTCTGGGTGGTTTTCACCACCCAAGGGAATTTTTTGCACTTGGACCTTGTTATTTCTCTTACTAGGCTAAACAATTTTGAAGAAAATTTAAATAAAGATGAAAATGGTTGGGGTTTTGTACTTAATGTTGTAGACCCAACAACTATTGAGGCTAGAAAGGATGGGGTGACAACCCTGATGATCCCCCACCTCCTCCTCCTTCGTCCTTTATCATTGCTCCTATTGCCTAATATGGATTGCATTTTATGGATCTATTTTATAAATCTTTGGCCTTTGTCACCTTTTTGGTTGAAAAGTTTTTTTGAATTGTATTAAGTTGATGTAATCTCTCAACTTCTCTCGATGTGACTCTTGGAGTGTGAATTCTTCCACTCACTTTTGTGCATGGTTAGTTGTACCTTATAATTATTTTAATATAATTTGACTAGATTTTCAATCAAAAATATAAAATCATTGCTTGACTAAGGCCGAAGAAAAATTCATAAGTGGGTTGAGCCCAACATAAATAACCATACAAGCTTATAAAAAACTAAATATTATGAAAATATAGTTAGATTGAGCATTCATTTTAAATAAATTCAAATACCAAATACATGTAGACATAATTAAAAAAAAAATCTTCTCTCAAAGTCATTTAATGATAAAATAAATCCTTATAATATTTATATAAGCATGATTCATGGTCTCTTGTCTTGTGGAAATAAATATCAATGTATGCTAATTCAATTTTGATATGGGATTAGATTCATTATACTGGTGCCAACTTATTGTACTAAATGAGATTAATTCTTTAATTTAATCAAACATGGTACCATTTTAAAGCTATGCATTAATTTATCTATAGTTATTTAATAAGTGTTTTCACATGATTTATTCTACTAGTCAATGATCATTTTTTGTTGAATGCAAACACTCAATACCATAAGGGATGAGTCTGGGTTTGATTCCCTCATAGAAATTCATAATCCTTGATCCTTAATACTAAATTAAAGACCTGATCAATAGAAAATACAATTTACAATTTCTAATCTAAAACACAAGACATTGGTACTATACTCTGTGATTAACAAGTAAAACACTACAAATTAATTAATTCATACAATAATTTAAGACCAGAAGTAAATTGGTATATAATTCACTCATGGTTATGCAAGCCAACATAATGTTTAAAAATGTTACAAACCCTCAAGTTGTACTTATAAAACGCAATGATTTTTTTTAAAAATGATTTACTTAACATATATTACAACATCCAATCTATAACTTAGAACAATAGTACTTCAAATCAAATAATGAATACAATATTTATCTTAGACAACTCCAAGGAAAGTAAATACATTAGGACATAACTATGGCTAGTCCACTAAAAAATTATTTATTGTTCAAATATAACAAATATATATTACAATTACATTTCTTTCAGGCATTCAACATAATACAATAAATAGATACCAAGCTCTTCAGAGCTTGAGTCAAACCAACTCGTGTATCGTTGATAATCTCAAGTATTGTCTCCAGGTAAGTACTATAGTGAGGGAGGGAGAGAATCATCCAAGCACTTTTCTAGACCAAAATCCCCTACACACTCTTCAATCAAGGAATAACCCTCCCTTCATGGATAGGTAGATAGAATGGTGCAGGAATCCAGAGAGATGTGTTAGTACCCTGTGTGCAATAAGATTTATACTATATGATGTGTATCATAAATAAAATATGTTTATAACATGATATCATAGAACATGCAAATCAAACATATTAAATGATAATATATATAACTTTACTTTGGATAAAGTTTTCAAATGACATACGATTATTTGGGTCAATTAATTTCATAACACACCACTTGATCAAATTATCTACTTTTAGCATTGGTGGTGCTACCTAGACTAGTGGAGTCTATCTCACTACCTATTAGCATCATCAATGTAGAATCTATAATAAACATAGAGAGTATATTATAAAACTTAAAGATACAATCATATCCAGAACCATACATAAATCCATTGAATATATAATGAATCTAAAAACATGTTAATATTGCTTATAAAACAATATAAAATAACACAGTCCATAAAAGATCATACCATCTAGGTATGCTTTACACAAGGACCTAGATTACTTAATTTTCACTAATAACATACTGCTTAAATGACAGTCAATCTTGGTCCTAAACATAACCAAGTTTATATTGGCAATCACAAAATGTGAAAACAAGTAATCCTAATTATTAATATTATCTAACAAGTTAATAACAATGTAAGCATTTAATTTAATAAATTCTAGCTACATGTTTTTCATATACATTCTAACATATGAGTCATTTTGCCAAATAGGTTTTATCTCAATGATCTAAATGTATTTGCATACACACTTTCTATAACAATATACATTCTTATATATATATATATATAATTTAGCATAAGATAAACCTTTTACCTATTAAAAAAAATGTAATTTTATGCCCAAACATATTAACAATTTTCATATTAATTAGTGTGGTAAAGGATTCTAATTATATATAGCATAGAATAATCAAATAGAACATATTCTCTATGAACAAGTAATAATTATTCTTTTTATTCATAGATTTGTAAATATATCTATATTTGTATATATATACATCTGCTCAAAATTCAATAATACACAATTAATATATATATTAAATCTTAGCCAATGATAAATAAAAGCACTGCCCAATAAGAATGGGGTGCAATTACAAGAAAGGGTTGTGGATGCTACCAATAATAAATAAAACTCAACCAATAAAAAATATAAAGGACACAAGCTTCTAGAGTTAATACACAGGCTAAATAGTGGAACTCATGTTATTCAAATGAAACACAGGTTATATAACTTCAAATGTTAGTTATATAGGGGAACACAACATAGTGAAGTGAAATGCAAGTAATATGTAAACCATAGACATATTACACAGAGATAATAATGTTAAAACATAGACTTTATATATAAAATGCAATACTATATAAAGATAGACATTGGTCAATTTAATTAATAATACACAAAAAATTAAATTACATCACCAACCTTTTGAGGAATTTGCTTGAAAAATGCCTCTCTAGATGCCTTTACCCACACTCTCTCTAATTTACTTTCTCCTTCTATCTTTCTATCTCCATCTGTACTCCTAACTTCTAAAATTCTCCTTAATTTATAAAACTCACATCTCTCTCTATTATTGTGTTCTCACTTTGCATGAAATCTCCTTTTTGATTTTTTTCCATGCATGTCATTTCACGCTTTTTCTAAATTTAGTAACTGTAGTTAATTCTTTCTCAAATCCATAGTCTCTCTTCCACTTTAGCTTGCTAAACAAATATTAGAACAGGGTAAGTTGACTAAAATAATAAAATCTATTTTCTAATTTTAAATGTAATTTTTTGCATGTATTTTTAGATTTTACTTAGATTATATTAACTCAACTTTAGAATTCTAAGATAATTCAAAACCTATGAAAATAATCATTACAAGGATAATTATCTATTTAACTAATAGATATTAAGTCATTAATTTTTGCTTATTGTAAGATAACCGTATCTACAATAATTTATATCTATATAGATATTAAATATCTATTTTCCTGATTTAAACTCAAAAATTAAGATAATTTAAGTAAAGGAATCCTATGTAACCAAAAACTAAATCCACATAGAAATATAATCATAAAAATATTTTATAATTACGCACTAACATTTTATGCATATAACATTTAAAATATAATGTGCATGTTTGTAGGTTCACTAGCAATTTCCTTTGTTATTCCTCCAATCATCTCATCTAACCCATCATCTCTAATGTTGCTCTCCCTCATCAAGCTCTGAAGGTAGGATCTATCCTGCATCCACTTGACAATAAGTAGATAGGTAGTCTGAGTCATCATAAATATCAACCAATGATGTAAAAACTAAAAAATACATATCTATAATGTACAAAATATAAAATACAATTATCACATAATGTATACTAATCAACAATATCACTATTTCATTTCAGTAAATGTCATAAAGTTCAAAATCAAAGCAATAATAATCAGTTAATAACTATACTAATCCAAAAATTTAAAGGTTATAAGTCATAGGGTGAAATTGGGATGTAACATCCTCCCTCCTAAAACTGGTCATCATCTTGATGACACTTATTCAAACAATAGTTTTGAATACCAAAAGAGTTTAACAGAATTTAAAAACATAAAATCAAGTATTTATCATGAAAACAAATATGGAAACAACCTATAAAACTCATGATAGTATTTCCAAGTAGCACTATATTTATAGTATTAGTCTCACAAGATCTTATATTGATACACCTCTCTATTATACAAATAAAGTTTGTGAGTGTCAATTACTCTGATTGGTTCTACCATGACCACCTTGGGATCCAGAACCTGCAAAGCATTCCAATCCAAAATATGTGAAGGATCAACTATATACTTCTTAAGATAAGATACATGAAAAACATTATGTAATAGATCTAAGTTTGGTGGCAATTCAAGCCTATATGCAATAAGATTTACTACATATAACACTTCGAAGAGTCCCACATATCTTGGTGACAATTTTGTTGACTTTCCAAACTTAATTGAGCTCTTATGCAACTTAACCCATAAGAACACTTTATCACCAATAAAAATCTCTTATTTATCCTCTTAAAATCAATGTAAATATTATATCTATCATTAGCCTTAACCAATCTATGCCTGATTAAATTAATTTGATCTTCCATTTTAGAAAGCATATTAGGGCCAAAGACTACTCTATCCTCTAACCTGTCGCAACTGATTGGTGTCTTGACCTCCTTTCATATAGTGCCTCAAAAGGTGTCATCTTTAATGTTGATTGGTATGAGTTCTTGTATGTAAACTCAACCAATGGAAGATAATCTTCCCATTTGTATTATTTATCCATATAATACATATGTAGAATATCCTTTAACACTTGATTTACTCACTTAGTTTGATCATCAGTCTCTGGGTGACATGCAGTGCTATAATTTAGTTGTTTACCCAAAGTTGAGTTTAGAGTTTTTTTTTTTTAACTAACCGGTGTAAAAAATTTATTCATAAACAGGGGAAACCAAAACCATTACACAGCCTTATCCTGCTCCACCAGAAGACTCAGCTTCTAGGAGCACTGCAAAGGCAGCAAATTATAATCCAAGATCTCCCACTGGGGTCCCTGTTCAGAAGCCCACTTGGCCAAACAGTCAGCAACCCCATTCCATTTGTGGGGAATATGCTTGAAAGTGATGAAATCCAACAAAGAACTTAACTGAAGACCCTGTTACACAACCTCGGCCAATCGCCACTCAGCATTAGTAAAATTACGATTAATGATCAGATCAATCACAACCTGGGAATCCGACTCACAGATAACATTTTGCCAGCCCAGATGATAGCCCTGTTTCAACGCTTGAAGGATGGCCAGCGCCTCCATATAATTATTGGAGTACCAGCCTTTATAAATAGAGAAAATGAATTGAAGATTTCTAGAACTATCCTACCCAGCACCTCTGATTCCCACATCCCCTGGGTTCCCATGTGAGGAGCCATCAGTATTAATCTTTAGGAAACCAGGAGGAGGAAGAGTCTATTGCCCAAGTCTGTTGACAGGTTTGTGACATCGCCTATCTCTAATCAGCGAACTCTTAAAAGAGGCGGAGGGAGTAGCGACCAACGGCTTGCCAGCAATGTTAAAAAGAATATTTTGCTCCTCCGTTCCTAGCCCAACCGAACTGAGACCTTTGGCAGCAAGAGTCTCTTGCAGAGTCGTGCGAACAAGCTCCCAAATGGCGTCAACCTTCCTCTGCTTAGCTCAAAAAATGTGCCTATTTCTTTCTTTCCACATGTTCCACAGAATAAAGGCCAGTCCAGCAAACCAAGCCACCTGGAGGGCCGACACTTTGGAAGGGGGAGGATTAAGGCATTCCCAGAAGTCTATTAAGGAGGAGGCATGCCACCAGGGTCTGCGCCAAGCTTGCCACCATCTATGCCAGATAAGTTTGACAAAAATACACTAAAAGAACAGGTGTGCCCCTATTTCCACCTCTTTACAACAGAGCACGCATTTGGAAGGCCCCTGAAAACCATGCTTGCACATGTTGTCCCATGTGAGGCATCTATTGTACGCAAGCATCCATAAAAATAAATTACATTTGGGCCAAGTAATAGAATTCCAAATCTTCTTCCCCCAGAGGAAATTCACTTCACCATGAACTTGCTTAGACAAAGCCTGATAGCCTGTCGAGACAGAGTAGTTTCTAGTAGACCCGCCTCCCCAAGTGATCAAATCTTGACCCTAAAGAGAGTTACAGTTCCTAGAAGCTAATATCTGAGAGAGCTCAGCCCTGTTCTCCAAGGATTCGCTAAGGGGCCATTCCAAAGAATTTTTCCATCTAAAGCTTGTAGCCAGGCCCACTCTATACTCCTCCTTGTAGTGCACCACATTGTTCCAGCTAGCCTCATGGAAAACCTCACATAAGCCCTGTAGATGCGAGTGAGAAGATGAGAGCGGGGGCGCCCCATCCCATGAGTCTTCCCAGAAGAGAGCCTGCTCCCCCATCTTACAAATCCAAAAAAGGTTGTGTTTAATAAGCTGAGCTATCACTTTGAGGGTACTCAAAATCATGGATCCACCCCTCTCAAGAGGCATCCAGGCAATGACAGAGGGATCCACCCCCAAAAAATACTTAAGAGCTAAGATACGAGCCCACATTTGAGACTGATTAGAGCACCATCTCCAGTATAATTTAGCAGCCAGCGCCTGGCTAGCTAGGATGGCTGACCACAATCCAAGCCCCCCATCTTTCTTAGGCTGGCAAATTATTTCCCACTTGACCAGGCTGCATTTGGTGCATCGAAGGTTGCTGCTCCAAAGGAATTGGTGGGACAGGGCATCAAATTCCTTAAGAAAATAGGTCAGAGCATCCAGCACCATGCAGCGGTACATAGGAAGAGCTTGAATCACTGATTGCAGTAGAGTAACTCTCCCAGTAGAGTAACTCTCCCAGTAGTAGAGTAACTCTCCCAGCAGTAGAGAGCCATCTATGCATCCAGTGATTCACTTTTTGTCTCAGCTTATCCAAAACATTATGCCAGAAGAGGCGTGGCTATCGGCCAACCATAATAGGAATGCCCAGATAAACAACCAGGAGAACATGAATTTGAAATCTCAGAATGGCCGCTATTCTCCTCTGTATCGGGCCAGGAGTGTTGAAAAAATAGATGGAGGACTTATGGTCATTGATTTTCTGCCCCGTAGCATCAAGATACATGTCAAGGGTGTCCCTGAAAGCTTCCACCTCACAGATGCGAGCTTTCCCAACCAGCATAGTATCGTCAACAAACTGAAGATGGGACATGACTAAGCCATTCCCCCACTACCAACCCTGCACTATGTTATGAGAAACCTAGAATTTGATCAGCCAGCCCAATCCCTCTGCCAAAATGATAAATAGATAAGGTGATAGCGGGTCACCTTGCCTCAGGCCTCTCGCTGCCCCAAAAAGTTTAGTTGGTTGTCCATTGATGAGAACCGAGAAGGAGGGCATGGTAACACAACTCAAGACCCATTAGATCCAAGCTGGGCTGATACCAAAGGCCCACATGATTCTCCCCAGAAATCTCCAGCTGGCTCTATCATAAGCCTTAGCTAAGTCAAGCTTGATAAACATGGCCCTCTCCTGAGAAGTGCTCATAGAGTGAATAGCCTCCAAAGCAATAACCACCTCATCTAGGATCTGCTTGCCAGCAACAAATCCGCCTTGCTCCTCTAAAATAATCAATGAGAGATAGCTTTTAAGCCTCTCTACTAAGAGCTTCATAATAATTTTGTATATCACATTACAGAGCGCAATAGGCCTGAATTGGTCCAACTGATCCACCTGCTCTTTCTTTGGTATAAGGACAAGAAAGGTAG
This sequence comes from Torreya grandis, assembly GCA_037957365.1. Lineage (NCBI taxonomy): Eukaryota > Viridiplantae > Streptophyta > Pinopsida > Cupressales > Taxaceae > Torreya > Torreya grandis. The sequence goes on from JARHVA010004584.1 coordinate 97,607, forward strand.
CATTCAAGGCCCTCAGCATTTCTCTGTTGGTAAAGGATTCTTGTATAACAACAAAGAGATCATGCTTGATGACATCCCAAAAGTCCTGATAGAACTCCACTGGGAAACCATTCGGCCCAGGGGCTTTGTAACGTTTCATACTAAAGACCACCCCCTCCACTTCAGTCCACTCTATAGGCCTCATCAGGTACTCATTCAACTCTGGAGTCACCACAGAAGGGATGCAAGATAGCACTATATTTTTGCTATCTCAGAGGGTGCCGCCCTTCAGAGAACAGACTAGAAAAATGGGTAACCGCTGCTCGAGAAATGTCCTGCAAAGAGCTCAACTGAGATCCATCTGGGCACACCAAGTGAGTTAAATAGCTTCTATTACGCCTTGCCTAGACAGACTTGTGGAAGAAGGTAGTGTTCCTATCACCTTCTTGGAGCTAGTCAAGCCTCGCCTTCTGCTTCTAGAAGATCTCTTCTCTGAGTTCCCACTCAGCAAGGTCTTTCACTGCTTGGGATTCAGCCTCATGAAGCTCCTCAAATAGGCCGCTGTCTCTGATCTGCCTAGTAATCACATTCAGCTGGTCCTGGGCCTTCTTCCTCATAGTATGAAGATTCTTGAAGCTATGGAGATTCCAATACTTAAGCCTTCCTTTGATGTACTAGAGTTTTTTGGCAAAAGAGAACATGGCTGTACCAAAGTTGGGTCTGCCCTGGCGCCACCACTGGCCCATGAGCTCATGCAGGGAAGACTCTCTAAGCCACATTAATTGAAACTTAAAGGGAGACTTCCTTGGGCTCGGTATCTGGTTAGTGGACATCTTAATTGGCCAATGATCCGATCCACCCCAATCAAGAATCTCTGAAGTAATGGACATGGAACCATAGTGCAAATAGCAGGATACCAAAAATCTGTCAAGGCATTTCGAAATACCATCCTTGCCACTCCTCTTGTTACTCTAGGTGAATGTGCCATTGAGAGGTTTAACATCTGAGAGGCGTAAAAGGTCAATATTTTGCCAAAAGATTTTTGATGAAGGCCCAAGCTGAGCTAGACCACCTCTCTTCTCCTCCAAGTTAAGGACAGCATTAAAGTCTCCTATCAAGATCCATGACAAGTAGGGGTGGCAGCTTCTGACAAACCAAACATGATCCCACAATTTTTGCTGTCCAGGAAGGTCCACAGGGGCATAAACATTAGTAACAAGAATGGTTTCCCCTGATTCCTTTGAGACAGCTATCATTGTAAGAGTAGAATTGCTGGCCAACCAGCCAAGAGGGGTTATGCAATCCGGGTTCCAACACACAGCTAGCCCACTAGAAGATCCAACTGCCCCCACACATTGACTGTGATTGAAGAAGCAACGATTCTGCATAAAAGAGAGCCACGAATCAACTAAAAATTTCGTCTCTTGAATACACAAGATGTTCAGAGAATTATCATGTACCAGTTTAACTATAGCTCTTTGTCAGGGAGAGCTACTCAGACCCCTCACATTCTAGGAAAGAACAATCATTGGGTAACATGTGTGAAATGTTCATCCAAGGGCTTAACATGCCCTGCCTCTACTAGAAGATCCCCTGCAATTTTTAGTTTCTCTTGATCCTTCCTGTGCTTAGCTTGTGAGGGATTGGGGCTAGTAGGCTTCTTAAATGGTCTTGGCATAATGTCCAGGCTAGAGGAGGAACCTTTTTCAGTTCTGGATGCCTCCACCTCCTTTGCCAGGTCAGCCCAACAAACTTTCAAATCCCCTTTAGTCAGCAAATCAGAGCTGGGTGCATCCTGCATAACCCGGTCAATCACCTATGTCGGCTGATTAACTAAGGCTATAATTTCCTCCCTAGGGGTAGATGGTTCCATTGTCCCTTCTTCCTCCATCTGTAACGACTCTGGAATACCATCCTCTATATTCATGCTATCCAGCACTTCAAATATGTTAAAATCAACCTCATTCTGTCTATCAAAATTTGCCCTTTTTTGACCTCGAGACTTCCCCCGATGCCTGACTATGGTAAATCCATCATTGTCAGGACCCTTGGAGCCATTTATGCCCTATTCAGCACCTTCTGTTTGGAGTGGGTTTTTTCCTTTATTCAATCCACCTGATTATACATAGGTTATCCCCAAATGTTTTGGCTGTCTGGATCCTCTATCCCAATTGGGCCCCTGAGACCCAGCCACTTCTCCTTGAATATCATTCTCTTTGACCACCTGTGGGCATTGTTTGTGCAAATGGCCATACACATGGCAAATGCAGCAGCAAAACGGAATGGCTTTGTAGTCGATTTGTTGGATCCAAGATGAGCTTCCCAGATAAATATCAAGAGAATTTGGAAGGGGATTATTTAGATTAATTTCAACACAAATACGGGTGTAAGAAATTACCTTTTTATCCAAAGTTTGGTGCGCAATTGCCATCGATGTTCCAAGCAGGGTCGCTATCTGACGGAGGATATCCTCCCGCCAAAACTCTAGGGGTAGTCTCGACAAACAAACCCATATAGGGACACAAGCTGGGAGATCTTCCATCGAGTTGAAACCAGCATGCCAGGGTTTAAGGAAGAGGCCATTTCTATCATAGAAGTAAGGCCCACCCTCAAAAATCTTTTTTCGGTCTACTACCAAAGAAAAATTTACCATGAAGTAACTGTTTCTTGCCAGCAAAATGTCAAAATCCCCATCAATCTACCAAGTCCTCCTAATCCAGGCTTCCAATGTTGCTATCGAAATATGAATGCCCAAGAATTTGCAGATAAGGGCATGATCTGACAAGTAATCAACCTCCTCTTGCACTGCATCCTGAGAAATTACCAGAACCAGTCTCTCCTGAGTTCTGGGCAGGCATCCATTAATTTTCTACAACTTGGATTTCTCAGCAATAAAATTCCTTTCCACCTACTGCTCATATCCCCCAGGCAGAGGTCGCTCCATCCTGCTGGCGTCATTCTGGCCGCCCAGCTTCAGACCGTTGCTCCCCACCATCACGCCCATCAATCCATGGGGTAAGTTGAGTTTAGAGTTACCCAAAACCTGAAAGTCATATTTGGATCATGATCCAAAATGAACTTATCTAGGAAATCATACAACCTATACACTTCCTTCACAAACCTCTTTGCAAGGGTAGATGCATCATCTGTCAAAATTTTTGGTATGAAATGAGTTACCTTGGTTAGTTTATCCACCACTACTAATATCATATCGTGCCTACTCCATGACATTGATAAAATTTAGACAAAGTTCATACTAATCACCTGCCACTTCCACTTTGGTATATTATGCGGATATAATAATCCAGCTAGGTGCACTTGTTCAGCTTTCACTCATTGATATTCTAGACAATGTGACATAAAATATGCCACATCTTTATTGATTACCTTCTAAAAATACAAATTCCTAATCCTTACCATGAGCTTTGTTACTCCTAGATGTATCAAATATGGGTCATTAAGTAAATCTTTCAAAACTATGTTTTATAGATTCTCTTGATCTATCACATACATCCTCCCATTGAAATGTAGAAGACTGTCACTCTCAAAACTAAATCCTTTATACCAAGTATTTTGAACATTATCAGACAATGATTTTTTGACCTAATCATAATATTCATCTTCTAGTGATAAATTTACCACGTGATCCCTGAAAGTACTCTTGATATTAGTTACTACTGCTATGTACCTTCTATGACTCAAAGAATTAGTTAATATGTTATCTTTACCTTTGATGTAATTAATATCAAAGTCATAGTTGAAATTAAAATATAATCAATGTCTCTTATGAGCATTAAAATTTGGTTGGGTGAAGATATATTCAAGTCCTAATTTATCAGTCATGAGATCAAATGATTTTCCCAATAAATAATGTTTTCAAACTTGCAAAACATGAATGATTGTTGCAAGTTCAAGATCATAAGGGGCATAATTCACCTCATGAGTTTTCAGCTTCTTTGATTCAAAAGCTAATATTCACCATCCTACATAAGGACTCCACCTAAACCCTCTCCTAATGCATATGTGATCATTGAAAACTGACCATTGGGATCATTAAATCTCGATACTAGTACTGATGTAATCCATATTTTTAACTCTTGAAAAGTTACTTCACATTTCTCTGATCAGACAAAATTTTGGTTCTTCCATTACAAGAAGGCAATTAGATTAGCTATCTTAGAAAATTTTAGAATGAACTTCCTATAATAACCTACTAACCCCATAAAACTCCTTACCTCATGCACATTTTTAAGTGCTAGTGATTCCATAATTTCCCTTATCTTATATAGATCTATAGAAATACCATCTATAAAAATAGTTGCCCTAAATATTAATCTCTCTTAGAAGAATGCACATTTAGATCATATAGCTTGTGTTTCCATAACCATTACAAAACTAATTCTATATGTTGTAGGTGTTTCTCTTCATTCTTAAAATATATAATAATGTCATCCAAAAATGCCAAGGCAAAGTGATCTAAATAGTCTTTGAACATGTTGTTCATGATATTCATGAATGTTATTAATGTGTTTGTCAACCCAAAAAGTAACACCATGAACTCATAATGCCCATAATGAGTTCTAAAAGCCATTATCAAAATATCTTCATCTTGAATCCTCAACTAATGATATCTTAATCTAAGATTTATCTTAGAAAAGACTGTTATTCTATGCATTTGATTGAAAAGATCATCTATACAAGGTAGCAGATACATGTTTTTGATAGTTGCCTTGTTCAACATTTTTTAATCAATGCAGATTCAATGCGTACCATCCTTCTTCTTCACAAAAATAATTGGTGCACCCCATGGTGACAAACTAGGCCTAATCAACCTCTTTGTCAATAGTTCCTAGAGTTGTGCCTTCAATTTAACCAACTCAATGGTTATCATCCTATATAGTGCCTTAGATTGTGGTTTCGATCTATGTATAATGTTGATAGAGAAATTGAACTCACGTTTAGGAGGTAAACCTAGTAATTATTTCAAAAACATATCATGAAAATATCTATAAAATGGATAATCTTCAAGAGATGGTTCTATAGGTTCCTCCATTTCATTTATCTTGATGATAAATGTTTGGCATCCTTTTACTTGAGCCCTCCTAAGTTGAATTATGAAAATCTGTCTGAGCCGTAATTCTCTCTTTTCATCCTGAATTTGTGTTTGATTTCTACAATTATCAAAACACTCAAATTTTTTTAAATAGAAGTTAACCTTGGCCTTGTGTTTAGCAAGCCATTTGACTCGTAGAATCATGTCATATGACCTTAGTTTTGCTACATATAAATCCACTACAATTGAAAATTTAGGTAACTTAATTACTGCTTTGACTAGACACTTATCAACCATGACTTTAGAGTCATTCTCATATTATACTGACCATGCATTTTACATCTATCCAACTTTTCTAGGAAACTTGCTAAGCATTCTAGGAGCTATAAAACATTTAGTAGCCCCTATATCTATAAAAATAGAAATTGGATGTTTAAACAAAATACCTAACTCTATGGGTGATGCTTTTAAATTTAGCTTGTTGGTTATCAATTACTGCATGAAAACATTTCTAAAAATTTGTCTACTAATAATTAGGGCCTTTATTCTTTGACTTATCCTAAGGACATTCACGAGCATAATGATATCCTCCATAATTGAAATAATTGTCTAGTAGACCTTTGCTGTTAATTTGTGTGTTTCTATGGAAACTACCTTTAGAGCCATTGCCTAGTTTTTTGTTACTAGATCCATGGTTGAATTTGGCATTCTATGTATTAGAATACCCCTTGGATTCTCCAATCCTCTACCTCCAGGAATTATTATTAAAATTTGGATTAGAATTCTTAATCTTTTTCTTAAATTTTTCCATGACCCGTGTAAGAAACTTTATCTTATGTTCCTACTTCATTGCCTTCTCAAGAACATGATCCATGGTGGTAGGTCCATAAACATCTACCTCACCACCAATCTAAGGTTTTAATCCCATGATAAACTTATTAATTTTGAACCTCTCATCAGCTTGGTACTAAGGTACATACTTTAGAAGTTTGGTGAACTACTCCCAATACTCATTCACCAATGAGTCTCCCTACATCAGATTCTAGAAATCTATGAGTTTCTAATCAAAATAAAGCTATGTTAACCACTGTGACCTAAACAACATCACAAACTACTACTAAGTTGTGGTGGTTGAGTTAAGGTTCATTTTCATCTTTTTATTAACCTGCCAAGTAGCTACCTCACCAACTAATCGGTAAGCTCTCCAAACTACTTTGGTGACTTCAGATTAGTTTTGAATCTCAAAATACTTCTTCATCTTCACCAATCATGCTTCATCTCCATCACCTAGAATAGTTCCATCAAACTTAGGTGGACTCACCTTTTTCATGTCCCTAAATAACTCTGTAACTACTTGAGCTCTCACATCTTGAAAGTTTTTTTGTTTAATGGGGTTCTCAATAGGTACTTCTTGATGTTCTTCCTTGCCTTGGATATGAACTTATTATTCTAGTGTTCTGATCCAATCCCTAGTATCATTCATGGATATGATAATTTGATCCAAATTTGTTGAATGCTCAACAACAATTAGGTTAGGATCAATAGGAGGGTTGTTATCATTGACATACAAAGGAACCTCACCTAATGCTCTAGTTTGCACAATTATTCTTTCTCACTGAAAAGAAGAATACAAAAATGTTAATGGACTCACTGAGTCCTAGAGTTTGATCCTAAGCTCTGATACCACATGTTAAATCCCCTCAATTTGTACTTAGAAAATGTATTAATTTTTTTTTTTAAATAATTTACTTATCATACATTACAACATCCAATATATAACTTAAAACAATAATACTTCAATTCAAATATCAAATACAATATTTATCTTATACAACTCGAAGGAAATTAAATACATTAGGACACAACTACAGTTGGTCCAATAATATAATATATATTATTCAAATATAATAAATATATATTATAATTACATTTCCTTTAGGAATTTAGTCTAATACAATAAATAGACACCAAGCTCTTCGAAGATTGAGTCAAACCAACTCATGTATCATGGATAATCTCAAATGTTGTCTCCAAGTAAGTTTTATAGTGGGGGAGTGAGAGCATCATCCAAGCACTTTGTCACACCAAGCATAGATCAATGATCCTCTGCATAATCTCTTTTTGGGGAATGGCCCTCCCTTCATGGATAGGTAGATAGAATGGTGTAGGAATCTAGAGAGACGTGTTAGTACTCCATGTGTTATAAGATTTATACTACATGACATGTATCATAAATAAAATATGTTTCTAACATGATATCACACAACATGTAAATCAAACATATGAAATGATAATGTATATCTAACATTATTTTGGCCAAAGTTTTCAAATAACATATGATCATCTAGATCAGTCAATTCATAACACATCACTTGATCAGATTATCTACTTCTAGTAGTGATGGTGCTATAGTATCATCACTACAAAATTTATAATAAACATAGATAACATATTATAAAACTTAAAGATACAATCATATCTTTCTATACTAGGAATGGAATATTCAGAACCATACATTTGTCTATCGAATGTATAATGAATATAAAAATGTGTTAATATTGCTTATAAATAATATAAAATAACATAGTCCATAAAAGATCATATCATTTGGGTATGATTTACACAAGGACCTATATTACTTAAATGTCACCAATAACATACTGCATAAATAACAATCAATCTTGGTCCTAAACATAACCAAGTTTATATTGGAAATCACAAAATGTGAAATAAGTAATCCTAAACATTAATCTTCTTTAACAAGTTAATAATAACCTAAGCATTTAATTTAATAAATTTTGGCTACACGTTTTTTGTATACATTCTAACGTATCAGTCATTCTGCCAAATAGGCTTTATCTCAATGATCTAAATGTATTTGCATACACATTTTTTGTAACAATACACACACACACACACACACACAATTAATTTAGTATAAGATAAATATTTTACATATTAAAAAAAATGTAATTTTATACCCCAAACATATCAATAATTTTTGTATTAATTAGCTTGGTAAAGGCTTCTAAATATATCTAGCATAAAATAATCCAACAAACCCTATTCTCTATGGATAGGTAATAACTATTCTTTTTATTCACACCCACACACACACACACACACACACACACACACACACACACACACACATGTGTGTGTGTGTGTGTGTGTGTGTGTGTGTGTGTGTGTGTGTGTGTGTGTGTGTGTGTGCGTGTGCGTATATATACATGTATATATCTATATGTGTGTGTGTGTGCGTGCTCAAAATTTAATAATACACACTTAATATATATAATAAAGCTTAACCAATGATATATAAAAGTGATGCCCAATAGGAATGGGATGCAATTACAAGAAAAGGTTGTGGATGTCACCATATAATAATAAAACTTGGCCAATAAAAAATATAAATGAGGATGCAGGCTTCTAGAGTTAATATGTAGGCTAAATAGTGGAACTTAGGCTATTCAAATTAAACATAGGTTATATAACTTTAAACGCTAGTTATATAGGGGAACGCAACAAAGTAAAATGAAATGCATGTAATATGTAAACCATAGAAGTATTACGTAGAGATAATAAAGTTAAAACATGGATTTTTTATATAAAATGAAACACTCTATAAATATAGACAATTCAATTAATAATATACAAAAAATTAAATTACATCACCAAACTTTTGATGAATTTGCTTGAAAAATGCCTCTTTGGATGCCTTTGCCCAGTCTCTCTCCAATTTACTTTCTCCTTCTATCTTTCTATCTTTGTCTGTATTCCTAACTTCTAAAATTTTCTTTAATTTAAAAAACTCACTTCTCTCTTTATTTTTGCACTCTCACTTTGCATGAAATCTCATTTTTGTTTTTTTCCATGCATGCCATTTTACTCTTTTTCTAAATTTACTAACTGCAGTTAATTATTTCCCAAATCCGTAGTCTTTCTTCTAGTTTATCTTACCAAATAAATATTAAAATAAGCTAAGTTGACTAAAATAATAAAATCTATTTTTTAATTTTAAATGTAATTTCTTGTATGTATTTTCAAGACTTACTTCGATTGTATTAAATCAAAATTTAGAATTCTAAGAATATTTAAATCCAATGAAAACAATCATTACAAGGGTAATTATCTATATAACTAATAGATATTAAGTCATTAATTTTTACTTATTTTAAGATAACCATATTTAAATTAATTCATATATATATATATATATATATATATATATATATATATATATATATATATATATATATATATATTCCTGATTTAAACTTAAAAATAAAGATAATTTAAGTAAAGGAATCCTATGTAACCAAAAACTAAATCCGCATAGAAATATAATCACAATAATATTTCCTAATTACATACTAACATTTTATGCATATAACATTTAAAATCTAATGTGTTTGTGTGTAAGGTCACTAGCAATTTCTTCTTTTATTCCCCTAATTGTCCCATCTAGCCCATCCTCTCTGATGATGCTCTCCCTCATCAAACTTTGAGGGTAGGATCTATCTTGCATCCACCTCGCAACAAGTAGGTATTTAGTCTAAATCATCATAAGTATCAATCAATGATACAAAAACTAACAAATATATATCCGTAATGTACAAAATGTAAAATATAGTTGTCACATCATGTATACTAAACAGCAATATCATTGTCTCATTTTAGTATATGTCATAAATCTCAAAATCAAAGTAATAATAATTAGCTAATAACCATACTAATCCATGGATTCAAATGTTATAAGTCATAAGGTGAAATTGAGATGTAACAAAAAATAAACTACAACAATCTAAATAATGCCAAATAGAGCTATTTAATTATGACAAAGATCAAGTTTACTAGTATGACAGAGCCCTAACGTTTCAAACATCATATAATTTATAAAACATACATTGTTAGGTCTTACTATGATATATAATCAATATTTGATCCAATAAAAAGGGGGTAATTAAAAAATATGATGAAGTATCAATATTTTAAAATCTACCTAAAAACACATACATTCATTTGAATTATAAACACGCACACAGTTAAACCAAAATCTTTATATTCAATGATTATAGACTGTGAAAGCATAAAATATCTAACATACATTCATTAATTCTATAAATATTTAATTATTTTACCAACTCAAATCATACTAAAAAATAACATAATCCAATCATAATGTAACTAAGGGTAATTATAAATTGTTTATACAACATATCTTCTTGGTAAATTAATCATAAACCTCTAGCATATCAACTATGTATCTTCAATTAAATAAAGTGATAAATAAAAGTATTTATTTCATAATAACCAATCTAAACTAGGTTAAGCCATCTATTTATAGTTATTTACTCATGAGAGGTGGTAATTAGATACCATAGGGTAAAACACATACTTGTCATGTGGCTAACAAAATAATATATTAAGTTTATGACAACTGATTAAATCATGCATTATGGGTGAAAAGAGTCCTTATAAATAATGATGACAATGTATAATGGTTAGATGTGGGAAAAAACCCTAAAAATATTTTTTAAGATGTCTTGTTATATGCTTCTTGGCCTTGGCCGATGTGGCTCTAGAGTGTGATATTTCCACTCACTTTTTTGTATGGTTAGCTCTGTAACATATTGTTATATTAATATATGGATACAATCTTTTCAACTTTAAAGAACCCCTCAAAACAAACTTCATGTTAGTTTATTGAATAATCTTATGCCAACTGAAGAATCTTGTCTCTAATACAAAATAACTAAATGATTAATAATATCTCAAAAATCATTTAAAAATTAGTTATGCCATTAATTGCTTCATATTTAAATATCATAAATAATGAAAAATGTGAAAGAATACATTTAATTTCTAAAGCAACAAAAACCAAAATAATGGGATATGATAGCATTTACATTACCTTTGCAGAGTATAACTATTAGAGGACTAGTTAGTTCACACTAGTCACCCAAATCATAATACAAGCCCCAAATGTGTTTTATAAATTTTTAGAATAGCAAGAATCATGACACAAAATCTAGGCAAATTAAAGAGAATAATCACGGGACCAAAGTCATGCATTCAAATTTCATATTATAATCATTAACCAATAGTGTTCGTACAGTTTTATAAGCATTATAAAATCATTCTCATATTTAAGTGTGATAGGGATGTCAACTTTGGATGTGCATTTCCAATTCCAAACTATAGTGAAAGATTTAGGGAAAACCCATAAACATGATAACATCCTTTTATTTCCCAATTCTATATACAAATTTAATTGAGCATTGAATTGGGAACTATGATTATATTTTACATTTTCCATGATGCTTATTTATATATAAGCATAACTTTACACTAAATTTTGGTGAACCCATTTTTTACATGGCCACAGGGTCAGATTTTTTGATAAGCACCTCCTACCATTAATTGTTATGCACACTCCAAGTTCTAAGCCTTTGGTTCATTTTCATGTTTTATTGTGCATGATCCTAAAACCCTAGGTTATCTTTATTTTGAAATTTATTAAACCATAGTGTATTTGGATTTATGAGGTGTGTATGCTTCCATGTTTTAATTCATTCTATGCTATCAAAATTGAAAAAAAAATCCAAGTAGAAGAAGTGTTAGGGTTGATATAAATTAAAAAGTATTGTTAAAAAACCATGTTAAATCTATGAATAATAAATTAGAATCTAAAAATATGTTTGTTTCTTTGAAATTAAATGGATACTTGAATAAAAATAATAATTGTATGCCTTCTTCCATGAATGCAAAGGTGATTATTATGCCTTTTCCTATTGATGCGTGTTTAACCCTTTTTGGAAATAAGGATTAATAGAAAAGAGAGTGGCCTAATTGAACAAGGAGTAATCTATTATAAAAATCAATCCAACTAATAAATTTATATTCTGCTAATATTCTAATAATAAATATTAAATTTATGCATATGTCAAATATATCAAATACAACATTCAATATTCTAGTAATATCAATATGAAGGAGAAATTATAATTAGCTTACATATTGATGTGCAGGTAAATCTGAGTGATGTAGGTGTAAAAAAATATTGTATGATAATTCTAATATAGTTTTCATATTCTAAAAATTAACTTTATGTCAACATAGAAACTTGTGTTACCTTGTGAACAATTGTGTTGATGCTATTGTTCATGCTTCAATGTAGATTTCCTATAAAAAATATTAACTTGGTTCTTTATGGGTATTCTATTGCCTTTTAGATCATGCACACAAGCTTTCAATATCATAATATAGTTCAAACCCTAGATCCTCCTCTTAGGTCTTATCACCTTACCAAAAATGCATTAATGGGCTCATAAAGTTGAGCTAACCTTAAGGACCCCTCTACAAATGAGTGCTACCTACATAGCCAATACTCTGTAGAGGGCCTTTGACATATGTATTTATCCCTTATGTGTTTGCTTATGTGTGAATAATGGTGTATAATGTTATATACAAATGCATGTAGTATCTATTTTGTAATTTAACAAATACTACTCATGGGTTATTATTTGAATGTTTCAAACCTATAATATGACTACTCCTTTAACTGATATAAAAATAGGGAAGAATAGGGAAATATAACTCAATTATGTAATTGATTGAATGAGATTGACTAGGTATTTTCTTGTTATTTTCTAAATGATTAATGAGTTGGCTTTAACTTATATTTATAGCACCTATTTTGAAAATTTACTCATAAAAGGGTAAATGAAACATAATAAACAAACCCATACATTTTAAAATATTTTTAAATTTGAGTGTTTATAAGGCATGGACACTTGCATTGGAGGATGGATAATTACGTCAATGCTATTATCCAAGTCTGAACATAATTGTTTAAGAACATATAAGGTTGATAGGGATCTATCACTGACAGTGAAGGATATATATCAGATTTTAAGCATATTATGGGCTATAGATAATTTAGAATCAAAATAATAGGGTCAGAATATAAGATAAACTTTTTATCCAAGTGAGATGGTGAGTGTGAACCTATTGGATACCAAGAAGGTCAAGAACTGAACAATATAGCCTTGAGTGATATTTGTCAAGTGTACAAGACTAGTTTAACATATTAATCTATATTTAAGAATTTACATTTTTCCCCCTTTAATATTTTAATGCATAAGGATGAAATTATTAGTCTAAAGGAAATAAAAAGTGTATTGTGGTGTGTACAACAAACATTGCTTTGCTTGAGCCCTGTTTGAATTTTGTTGTATGTATATGACCTACAACTTAGAGAATGTTACAAATGTAACTAGTGTATATAATCTAAAAATGAATAATTAAAATTTTATTGAAAGAAAAGAGATAAAGGAAACATACACATGTGTGTTGATGCAACCATGTTTTCTCCTGATAGTTTAATTTGGTAATGATGCTTTATAGCTAAATCATTAGAGAGGTTTAAAATTGAACCTTGGAGATGTGAATAGGGGAATTGGAGGGTGATCATGCCCCCAATCGAGTATAAGGGTGATCTATGCCAAGTCCATCAAGAGCTCAAAATCTCAATCGCACAACTCTAGTGTATCATAATCTAGTCAATCTCTCCCAAGTTAAATAGTATAACCATATCAACTCATAATAATAGAAAATAGTGCCAATTCCATCAAGAGCACAAAATATCAATCACACTAATCAAATAAGCCAATTGATGTAGTAGATAAAATCTAAAATGATGCATCATGGTAGAGTTAGTATATGAGTATTGGTATAATATGAATAATGTATTTGTAATTTCATATATTTACATGGCATATGCACCTCAAATATGTCTCAAGTTGAAGTATTTATCAAATGTAACCTTTGCTCTGTAAAATATGTAGAATATTTATCACAAATATAAAAAAACATTGTCCCAAATATGTACTAAAAGTTTAAAATTTTGTCCCATGTGTATATCTAAATCATTTAAACTAAATCAAATTCTACAATTCTATAAACTATATGTATGTGGAATCATGTATATATCACATGCCCCCATTTTTAGGTAAGGGGAATGAAAAATTGATAGTCACCTTATCTCAAAAGGATAATATAACTATATTGTATATGTGTAAATCATGTAGTAAATAAGCATATAATAATATCATGCCAAATAAGATATAGCAATGAAACTTACAATATCAAATCACAACAAGCCCTAAGATGCATGATATGGATCATGGAAATGTCTTAAAAATAACAAGATTAAAAAATAATAAAGTACATACATAAGAGTACTCAAAGTCAAGTAAATAAGGTCCTAAGAATATCACAAACAAGGGGCATGTTCAAATGTTGCACACTCAAGGGGAGGATATATGCAAATGTACACACACTAAATAAACAAGCAAGATTTAGGGCACTCTGGCCAACAAGCAAGGAGCATGTTCAAATTTTCCACAAGTAAGACAAATAATCAAATAATAATTAAAATAAAGTAATCCATATGAAGAGATGAAGTAAATGAAATATAATCAATTAGCATAAGCATGTCATACTAGTCCTTGCATAAATGTCATGTTAGTAAAATGTCATGTAGAATAGCATATCAAGTATATTGTATAAGATAGCAACATTAATATAGGCATGTGTAAATTTTATTGTATAAGCTCAATGTGATAATGGAAATGATCATAGAATAATAAAACCTATGTCAATCATGATCATATAAAAGCAAGATGTCCCCAAAATAGTGTATCACATGGAAAAAGGAAAGGTCCAACATTTGCATGCATGTGTATCTCATGTATGCCTCTATCACACTCAAGTACCCATGAAACATATGTGTGTATAGAAATGATATGCTATATACTAACATAAAGTAAACAACATATACAAAAGCTATTAAACATGTGAAATGCTAAATATTTTTATAATTTTGCTTTATTTGAATGTTTTTATATTTTCTTGAATATTTATTTTTTATTTTTATTTTTTGGAATGTTTTATGTGTATTATGTGTGTAAGTGCATAATTGTCATTGGGATCTTGAATGGTTTGGCCTCAAGCGTAGCCAGGTAGTATATACCTTTGCCCAACCTTTTTGTAACTACAAATGGGCCTAACCAATTTGGTTTAAACTTCCTTTTTTGTCTTTTTCTACATCAATATTCTTTTGATTTTATTTTTGTACCAAATCACCCAAATTAAAATCACATGGTCAAACCTTCTTGTTAAATGAGAACTTAATGTGATCCTAATAAACTTTTATATGTTCAATAGCCTATATGTGTTTTACACTTAACTGTTCCAACTGATATAATTATTTTTCACAATATTCATTGTCTTAAATAATATCCTTGAGAGAAACCTGTAAAGATGGGATTTCAAGCTCAATTGGTAAACTTACCTCTATACCATAAACCAAAGACTAAGGTGTGGTTCGATTAGGAGTACAAACACTAGTATGGTATGCCTCTAAGGCATAAACTGTCTATTGATTCCAATTTGCACTATATCTTTTGACTATTTTTCCTAGTATCTTAACAATAGTCTTGTTATTTACTTTTGCCTCACCATTACCCTATGGGTAATATGTTTTAGAGAAGGTATGTTTGATTTTATATTTATTGTAAAAATACTTCATTATTTTATTCTTAAATGATGACCCATTATTTGTAATAATAGTTGAAGGTAAACTAAACCTAAAAATAAATTTTTCATCAACAATCTGCATATGTCATCTGTGGTGGTAAACTCAACTGGAATTGCCTCTACCCATTTGATAAAATATTTAGTGGTTGTAATGATTAATTTATGGCCTCTTATTGATACCAGATTTATTTTTCCAATCAAATAAAATCCCCAAAGGTAAAATGGCCATAGTGATATTATCAAATGTAACTCATGAGATGGTACGTGATTTAAATTACTATATTTTTGACATTAGACAAATAATTTAGCATGTTCAATACATTCATGTTCTATTATGGGCCAATAGAAACCTTTTTGTAATAATTTAATGGACATTTCTTTTCCACTAAAGTGTCCCCCACACTCACTATTTTGTATCTATAGAAGAGTGATTCACACTTATTTTTTATTTAAACATCATATTAATTACCTATCAAAACCTATTTTGAACAAGGCATTCCAAATAATAACATAATGAAATGTTTCCTATTGTAGTCTACATTTTTCATTTTAAGAAAAATTATTTGGTGTAACTTCTCAATAAAGGTAATTATATACATCATTATACCATTATGTATTTACCACACTGCATATGATTACAAGAACTACTAATGCATCCATTTTATTTGGTGTAATTAAAGGTTGACGTAAACATCAAATTGTAAAATTTATGTAATCATCATTAATATCTAAAGGCATTAATTATGCCACACTAACCATTACATTAGCATGACAATTATTCTTATGTGCGATACTTTCAATATCAAATGTGTCAAATGTTTCTTTCAATCTGCCTACCATTTTTTCCACAAAATCAAATGTTCTTCTTTTGTTTGATAATGATTTGCAATTTGATTAACAACTAATTAGGGGTCACCATAAACCTAAATATGCATGGTATGAATTTTTTGTGAAATATACAAACCAATAATTAAGGCTTCATATATTTTTATATTATTGGTGCATGGAAAAGCCAACAATAAGAAAATAACATATATTCTCCTTTGGGAATAAGGAAAATGATACTTCAACACTTAGCATACATCTAGATCCATCAAAAAACATAATCCACATGTTATGTGATACATAATAGGCTACTGCCTCATCATGAAAATCCTTAATCATTTGAAAATGATAAGATAATGGTGTTTTAGTTAGTTCATCCACAATAACTTGACCTTTTATCAAATTTTTAGAGATCAATTTTAAATCAAATTCTATGAATTGCATTACCCATTTTGATATTCTTACTGTGAGATGAGTTTGTTAATGAGAAATTTTAATGGGTCCACTTTTATGATAACATGAATCTCATTATTTAGCATGTAGTGTTGTAATTTTTATGTTGCAAAGACTAATGCCAAACATAATTTCTCTATTACAGTATATTTACATTTATAACCAACTAGCTGAAAACTAATATAATAAATTTATCATTCATTGTGATCATCACCATATTGTTCTAATAAGTCCCCCAAGGCTTCATTACTTGCTAAAATATAAAGAAGCAATGGTCTATCTAGTATTGGTGGCATAAACACTAGTGGATTTGCCAAATATCCTTTGATTGCATAAAAAATCTACTAGCACACATTGTCCTAAGAGAATTTGGTACCTTTATTTATTAAACATGTAAAAGGTATGGTTTCATTAGCCAATTAAGCAAGAAAATGTCAAATTTATGAAGTATACCTTATAAACATCACAACTGCTTTAAATTAGTTAGGGGATG
This sequence comes from Torreya grandis, assembly GCA_037957365.1. Lineage (NCBI taxonomy): Eukaryota > Viridiplantae > Streptophyta > Pinopsida > Cupressales > Taxaceae > Torreya > Torreya grandis. The sequence goes on from JARHVA010004584.1 coordinate 115,012, forward strand.
CATCTCAATAATGGATTTTAATTTTTTTGATTAACCTCAATACCAAATTAAAAAATAATATAACCCAAAAAAAATTTGGAAGATACCCTAAAAATAAACTTTTGGGGATTTAATCACACATTAAACTTTATCAAACATTCAAATATGTCTTAAATTTATGGCATGATCTCGTCAGTGCTTGGATTTTGTTAAAAGATAATTGACATAATATTCAATATTCTTATGAATAAAATCATGAAAAATATGTGTCATTTACCTTTGATAAGTATTTTCAACATTTTAAAGTCCAAAAAGCATGATAGTATAACAAAATGTTCCCCAAGGTGTGGTGAATGTCATATTTTTTTAGTCTATAAGATTTAATTTTATTTGATCATAACCAAAAAAACTATCAATGAATGAAAATGGCTCATATCCATCAATATAATTAATGATCATGTCTATATTAGTAGTGGAAAATAATATTTTGGAGATGCTTTATTTATATCATGAAAATGTGTGCAACATCAAATGTCTCCATTAGGTTTGGTGACAATCATTATGTAAGAAACCTAATAAAAATGTGTAATTGCTCTAATGAAACCTAATGTCTAGAATTATTTGTATCTCATCTTTTACCAACAATTTTATCTTGGGATGTGTCTTAAAAATATTTTTATTGATGGATTTTACATTTGGTTATGATAGTATATGGTGCATTGCCACAAATGGATCAATGCCAGACATGTTAAAATAAGGCCAAAAAAATAACTCTGGATAATCATGTAAAATTTATTGATAAGTTTTGCCTTCATCTACCTACATCCTTACAACTAATAATATTTGTCAAGTATCACATTCAGTTCCACAATTGTATTGTATTATTTCTTCATTAATCAAGATGGATCTATCTACAAAAAATGGTGCAGTAGGAATGGTATCATGTGGAATATTGCAATCATTATTCTCACCTAAGTGATTAGAGTTTCCATGAAGAAACATGTTATTATGATATAAGTAAGGGAGATCCTCATATGCCCCTAAGTACTTTAGCAATGACTCATCATTAGAGAACTCATCCAATGCCTAAATTTCTAACAAAGTGCTCTCATCAATCAAATCAGGATTAACAAGTTGTAAATCATAAGTAGGAAGAGGGGCATGGATGTATTCTAAAGTATCTTTTATAAAACATGGTTTTTTATGATTTTTATGTTTGGTAACCACATATTTTGTTAAGAATTGTAGGGCTTGATGATTTGTATTATTTAATATGTAAAGAGGTTGGATTATACATTACTCTTTTTCACCTAATCCTTGACCTTTGTAGCCATTTTTTAACAAATAAATAGAGCCAAAACCAAAATTTTGTGAATGTGGTATGTAAATATTATTGAATGGATCATCACACAATTTTTGAAGGGAACTATATCCATTGGACATGTGTAAATAAACCCTTGATGGTGGAATTTAAACATGTGTTGTGTTATGGAGCTTATTTCTAAATTACAATATATTTCAAATACTATACATTTAAAATGTACTATACAATCTATATGTATTCTCATTGGGGTTCAGGGGTGGTAGCCCTTGAAAAAAAAATTAGACCCCCTTTAATGGGAAACCATTTTTGGTTGACTTTGCCCATGGTTTTGGTACCCATTGTTTTGTAATACCACTTTGTTGATGTAATATGTATAGATGGATATTTTGTAGGTAATACATCATGAGAACAAGAATTTGTGAAGGAAGAATAGAGTGTGTAAATTCAAGTGAAAATTTAGGAGGGTTTGTTGATTGTTGTTATAAACAATATTTATGCATTGTAATTGTGAAGATAGATTTGAGAGTGATTGTACTCTGGTGGCTTGTAATAAAATTTAAGCAAGTGTTTCTTGGTAGATGTAGTCTACATTGGGTGAACCATGTTAAATCTGGTCTTCTTATTTTGCATGTTTATTTATGTTATTTTTGCATCTCTGTTTATATCTATTATTATTGTGATTTTGTGAAATTATTCTGCATCAATTTCTATATTTATTCCTAACATGTATGTATAGTAGATGGGACTGCATACATCTCATGTATCTAAGGACATCCCAAAAGTATTGTAATTTATATCATTTGGCATAAATTGACATAGATTATGTAAGGTATTAGGTCCCATAGTAATAAGCAATGTAATTTGTCCCAAGGCCTTTCATGAGATGTTATCAAATCCACTAATAATCATACTAGAGGATTCCTGATCTTTGGCCTCAATTTCAAGTAATGAAATGAAATATATAATACAAATATTAAGTCTTGAACCATTATCCACAAGTACACTCTTAACTATCTTATTGTGAACACGTGCTTGAATTTATAATGGCAAACAATAATCATTAATATGTTGGGTTGGTAAATATTTTTTTTCAAAATAAATATTATGTTCTATCCATTTGATAGAATTTAGCATAGAGGCCACATATGGTGGATCTAAATTGCTTGGCAGGATTCTCATGTGTAATGCTTCTAATAAATTATATTTGTATCATGAAGACTTATGTAATGAAATGAATAATGAAATCTTATCAATGAATTCATTGGAGTTGTTTACACTAGTATATGTAGATGGTATTGATTTCATGCACTCCCTTTGATGCTTAGTAGTAAAAATTAATAGTTTATGATAAACATTATGACAATGAGGGTTATGCATAAATACACTTGTGTTAAATCCATCATGTTTTTTACCCCATTTAACTATGCTTTTGATTAATGTAGAAATGTATGCAATAAAATAAACTATGATTATCATGATATTTTTATCAAAGTAAAAATTACTATATGTATTAATTTTGTTGAACATAATTAATTCCATTAAAATTTGATAGAAAACTATTTTTTTGAATAGATTTTAACAATTTAGAGATTTGAAAACCTGAAAACCTAGGACACACTAGGATTGAAATTTGAAATACTCAAAGGTTGGATTCACTAAATGTGTAACCTTTTATGGAAATAAGTATTAATAAGAAAGAGAGTAGCCTAAACAAACAAGGAGTTTTCTACTATAAAAAGTATGCCAATTAATGAATTTAGATTCTACTAATATTTTGATAAGAAATATTGAATCTAAGTATATACTAAATATAAAAATTATAACTTCAATATTCTAATAATAGAAATATGAAGAAGAAATTCTACTTAGCTTTTACAATGATGTCCAAGCAAATTTGAGTGATACAGGTGTAAAAATAGATTGTATGATGATTTTGATCTAGTCATTAGATTCTAAAAATTAGCTTTCAGTCAAGATGAACACTTGAATCATCATGTGGACACTTACATCAATGTTATTATTTGTGCTTCAATGCATCTATCCTGTACAAAATATTTACTATTGACTGAAACGTCCACCTAGGTCTTTATGGGTTTTTAATCCCCCTTCAGATTATATGTTTAGATCACGTGCATAGGATTTTGATATCAAATAGATCTCAAACCCTAGATCTTCCTCTTAGGCTCATCACCTTGCCAAAAATAGGTTAGTGGGCTCACGAATTTGAGTTGAGCTCAAGGACCCCTCTATCAATGAGTGTTACCTCCATATCCAATACTCTTAAGAGGGCCTCAAATATATGTAGTTCTCCCTTATGTGTTATCTTGTGTGTGAATAATGGTGTATAATGCTATATGCAAGTGCATGTAATGATTTAGCTTGTAACTTGACAAATATTTCTCATGGGATATTCTTTGAATGCTTGAGACCTATAAGATGATTGATATAAAAATATAGAAGAATAGGGTATTATAACTCAATTATGAAATTGATTGAATGAGTTTGATTAGGTGCTTGCTTGGTATTTTCTAGATGAATAATAAGTTGTATTTAAATTGTATTTATACCACTTATTTTGAAATTTTCCTCATGGAAGGGTTAATGAAACATAATATGCCAACCCATACATTTAGAAATATTTACAAATTTCAATGTTTATAAGGCATGTACACTTGCATTGGTGGATGGATAATTATGTCGATGCTAATGTCCAATAATAAGGTTATTAGAGATATGTAATTGATAGTGAAGGATATATATCATATTTTAAGTGTATTATGGGATACAAGTGATCTAGATAATCAAAATAACATGTTCAAATTATAAGATAATATTTCATCCAAATGAGGTGGTCAATGTGAGCTTATCAACTACTAAGAATGTTAATAACTGAAGGGTAGATCCTTGAGTTATATTTGTCAAGTGTACAATACTAATTTAACATATAAATCTAGGTTTAAGAATATATAATGTGGAATCTTTTTAAAATGGTAATAATGTGTCTTTAAAATATAATGTGGATGATTTTATTAATTATTTCTATTATGATAGATATTTGAATTTTCAATCCACTAGTAGTATTGATTGTAGTCAACCAAATGCTTCAAATTTCACTAGCAAGCAAGATTAATCCCCTAGTGCCCCATTTAAAGAAGTTATCTTGAAAATCCTCTTGAAATTACAAATGTATTAAGTGTGACAAAATAATATGCAATTGTGTCTCAAGGGGGTGTTCTTTGTCAATCATCTCATAATCCTCAAAATTATTCTAATCCTTTAATTTCTCATAATTATCCCATTTCATGAAATCCTCCCATTTTGTCTAATACTCCCATTTATCAAAATCCTTTGATTTATCAACTACATCCTAAACATAATACCATTAATTTTCAACATCAATTTCTAACCTCTTTACCTCCCATATCTAATGAATTATGCCACTTTTACACTCATCACTTCATATATATATTCCACACCTCCACATTCCTCCATCAACAATTATTTACTAATTCCAACTCTCCAAAGTGTCTAAACAGATACCATGATTCATACTCTTCATAACATTAAAAAACAAATAAAACTCCTTTCCCAAGGATTATAAAAAAATCAGATAGTAAGAGGGCCACTTCCAATGATATTCTTATTAATTTAATGACTTATGTAATTCTTGCTTATCCTTTTGCCCCAAGTTTTATTGTTGTTAAATTTTTAAAGTATAATATAAAAGGTGATCCTTCACATCATATTAGAACATTTTTTGCTTCTTATTTATATCTTTCTCATGATGAAAAAATATTGACTAGGATCTTTCCTCGAAGCTTAAAGAATTATGTGGTAGATTAGTTTTATAATCTTCCATGTAGATCCATTGATTGTTTTGAAAATTTTATGGATGATTTATTAACTCACTTTAAAATTAATATTGGCATTAAATTTGCCATTGTTAAGCAATCTCAAATCAAAAAAAATAAAAAATGAGCTTGTTAGTGATTATATGACCAGATTTAAGACAATGGTTACTAAAATTTAAATTGTAAATTATTTATTGTATAATGGTTACAATGGTTTTTATATATGGTTACAATGGTTTTTATATAATATTGAAAATTTGATTCTAATTATTATCTTTCCTTGATGATCTTTGCAACATTGTTAGAGAGTTTGAAATTAAAATTTTAAATACAAATGTTCTTATGTATAGTTCAAATGTTCCTTCTTCTTCTTATTAATTTTCAAACATGTTAAACTTTAAGAATGAGAGAAATTATGGTGGGTTCTAAACCAATAATGACTCTAAAAACCTATTCAATATTATATAAAAACCATCTCATAATGATATATTGGTCCAACAAAGATAAAGAAAAGAATTCATTAGAGTGAACTAAGGCTCTACAATAAATTTTGGAGAAATTACTTGAGATTAACATGATTCTTTTTATATATTAAATGAGGGGTTTTATTAGGGACATCAACCTTGAAAATAAAATAACTACATGGCTTAAAGGAAAATTCATATATATGGAGGGGAAAGTGAAAATACTAAGAATTATATCCCAACCATAATTAATAAGAACATGGTTTATTGTAGTTCAACTCATGAGGATGATGGTTTGTTATACCATCCACTAGGGTGCAAATCCCTCTAGATACCCAGTGCATGAAAATTATCAGATGGATTGGGATAGGTTTAATTCATACTTGAATTTTACAAATGGATTTTCCCTAGTCATGGAAGCTTAGTCAAAGGAAGGCTTTGATTTATATGTACGCTTACTCAACATGCTTTAATCCACTATTTTTAATCCAAAATATGGACATAATTATTGATATATATGTAATCGAGAGGTTCCCAATCCAAAAAAAAAGAGGAAATGGCCATGCTCATGTATTAGGTTGTTATCTATGGAGGACCTTTAACATAAGGACATATTCATAAGAAAAAACTAGCACACAAATAATAAATCCAACTAAAATCAAGACATGGCTAGTAAGAATAAAACTAAAGGAAAAGAGGTCCTTAGTTAAGCCCTCTACCCTTAGAAGTTCCTACATAATTTGTTTGTGTCTTTGAAATATGCAATGGTTTTGAATAAATAATGGACCATTTCACACCAAAAAAATATTCAATGAGTTTGTCCATCAGAGCAAAAAACTATGGCCAATTCTATTTTACTACAAGTATGAAAATAACATTAGAAGTTAAGCTTATATACAATGAGAGTTGGTCAAAATATCTCCCAACCCACTTTTTAATCTGCTAAATTTGGAAGTATAATAGAGGAAAGATATGACTAAAAATGAAATAAAAACATATAATTTTAGAATGATTGTATCCATATTACCTAAAAAAATCATCAAAAATCACCTCCACATATTTATAGAGGATTTTAAGATCACTAAAACCCACTTGATCTAAGATATGATAGACTAAGTCTTCACCAAAGTAAGATTGATATCAAGTCAATGAGTTTTACCTTTGCCCCAAATCAAGAGCTCTAGATGGGCCTACTTTAGATGTCATTAAAAAATAGATAGAGAAAACAAGAAAAATGTAGAGCTTATAGATAAAGTATAAACATAATTAACTAGTTAGGAACTGCAAGTAGAAGTTTACAAGGAGAGTGGATGTAGGTGGAAGTGACACCCTGTTAAGAAAATTAATGTCCATAGGCTTATAATAAGCTTGAGCATGGCATGAGAGTTGTTAAAAAGTCTATTCAAAATCCATGGTGGATGTTTAAATGATTCATCATCATGGATATAGTGGGTACGATTCATTCCATTATTGACTAACTCTATTGAATAATAAAGTTTGTTTCAAATTGTCCCCTCTTTTTATTTTTTGAGTGTAATTTTTTTAATCTCCATCGTATACATTCAACATATTGCAAAGTTAAGGATGACAACCCTGGTCAATATAAGGGGAGATAAATTTTCATTTTTGAGAAAACATTTTAGTTGGTTCCCATTCCACATAAATGAGAGAATGATATTTGTTTGAAAAGGAGCTAAATTTCAAAGGTTAGGCCAAGTAGTTATTTTAAATTTGAACTAGGGGTTATGATTTTCATAATCATATTGATTATCAATCATAATCCCCATCCACTTCTTGTTGGAAGTAGCTACTAAGAGGGGGGGTTGAATCAGTAGACAACAATAATTTCCCTTTCAATACACTTATCATTCATGAATTATCATAACAAATCATGAGCAACTAGATTAACATCAAATCAAAGAGATCGCATGCAAAGCAAGTGTGAACATAAATATGGCACATCATCTATGTGGGAAACCCTCATGGGGAATAAAACCCACTAAACTCTGCAAGATGGATTATATTCCTATAATGACAAGATCCAAATTTAAACTAGCTCTAATTGTCAAGGAGAACCCAACCCTTAATTTAGTTTAGCACCCACTAGGCCTTTAGCTAGCACCAACTAGCAAGGAGGCTAAAACCCCCTAAGCAACCAAGAACTAACTCAATCACCTCCAAATTTATCTCCACCTTTTATTTTATGTCTAACACACCTAATGATGGACTCTTATTGCTTGCACTCTTGACCTTTCAATCTTTCTCAAACTATCGCTAAGGATTACTCACTCAATATGCCTCTTCTAGGCTCATTAGGTTCAATAACATGTGTATCCACATATAATTACTTGATAAAATAATCATGACTGATCCTCTTTACTCTCTGATGGTCCTCAATGACCTGTACCTTCTCTTTTAAAGGTTTTTTCCTTCTCTTAGCTCCTTACTTTTTCAACTTTTTCAAATAGGTCAATTAGGCCTTGTACTTATAACACTCTCTTGGTCTAACCCATCTTGGTTAGACAAGATACTTTCCACACTAGTATTATTCTAGGAATAAGTACACATATATGCTACATGTGTGATAAAATCCACTTCATATGTTGGCCATTGTCCTTAAGACCCAAATCCTCCATTAGGCCTAGTTGAGACCTAAAGTAAATAGATCTATCATGCACACATTACAACTTGGACAACCTTAAACCTTTAAAAACAAATGTAACACATAAAAATTTCATCTAATAGACCCTTTATCACTACCACATAGGTCCATGCCACCTGGAAATCCAACTCCCCACTTGATCCAAGCCTTTTAGCCTACTCATCAATTAGGCCTAGAACACAAAAAAGTTTGTCTTCTAGAAATGAGGCATACAATTTATTTTCTCAATAAAAAAACTAAATAAATTACATGACCTAAAAAACATCACCAAATTCATTTTCCAACATCACATAGGTTCTAAGACTTCAAACTAACTCTTGCAAAGTGACCACTCAGACTAATCACACACAATCAAAATATAGTCAAAGTATTTTGACTTTACAAACCTAAATATGGGAAAACATAGACCTTAAATATCTTCTCATGAAACCTTGATACTTTTACAACATCTCCATACTCATTTTTTACTTCAACTCTTAACATAACACCTTCAACTTACCCCTGTAACATGGTCACTCAGACCACCTATAGCTTCTAACAATACAGTCATATAAAAGCGCTTGTTTATCACCTTAAATGATGTTTTCATGACATAAAATCCTCTTTAATATGTAATTTTTTATCTATATATCATCATATAATTCATGGATCACTTGCTCTAATAACACCCATTGGTCTAACAAACCAGTTCCTCACACCTCTTTTTCATAATCTCCACTATTCAAACAAGCCACTTTGAAATCAATTTTAAGCTTGTGTATTAGCATCATCAACACTTACCAACCAAGGTAACATGAGGGATAGGTCTCAAAAAAATACCCCAAACCATTTGATCCTTGCCTACTCACCTGAAACTCTTCCCTAAACACACATTCACTCTGACTAGATTTTTCTCACTATTATCATTGTCTGTATATTGAGTAATAAGACAAAGTGATTGACCAAATTTATTGATATAGTGACTATTTATTATAAAAAAAACTCCATGGACTTCAATAAAAATCAATTTACATCAACTTTTATGCGTTGACTCAGTAAACCTTGCTTGTAACACCAAAAACTTTAGAAATAAACACTTTTTTATACCATCTACTCACTGCCCTGACACACCACTACCACCTCGAGATGCCTAAAGGATTATTATACATGATACAATAAAAAAACTTGATAAAACAATCCATTATGGGTCCTTTATAGAAATTTATTTTCAATCTCTCTACTATGAGGGTTTATAGTAGGGTTTTGACCAGTTTACATTCTTAATGAATGTTCATAAATAATTATACCTAAAACCACTAAAAAATAATTGTAAAACCTTATTAGGTCTATTTTCCACCTCTCCCACAAGGTTTAGGTACCATGAAAACATTACACATTCCAATGAGCATTTAAACTTCTTTTTCAGGCTTGGAAACCTTCATTATGCATGCATAGGTGTCCTTCTAACATTGTTTCTTGCTTTCCCTTCCTCATCAGGACCTAAAATTTGGTCAAAACCTTTGAACCAACCTATCACACCTTAGTCCATGATTAAATTATCGATATTACCTTAGAATCTCTTTTTTACCCTCCATTTGGACCTTACTAGGCCACTATGTACATTAGGTCTAGAACCACTAGTTATGCTTGATCCTTCAAGACACTTAGAAACCCATTCAAATACTCTCACCATCTTAGAAACATGTCATACACATTCATTCCAAACTCCACATCTACCAACTTTCTTCTCCCTAGCCTCACCATGCTCAACATACTAGGCTACCAAGCCTATGCCACTATATAAGACTACCAAGCCTATGCCAACATAATGTTTACTTACTTGCCTTCTCTTCTTTGACTTTAAACAATACCAACATTATAAATACAACATGACAAGCCTCAAACAATACTCACCTTAGCTCATATGCATCCAAATCTAATCAGCATGCCTCATTAGGCCACCTAAGGTATATAACAAGATCTAGATGAAGACCTTCAATGAATCACACATGCACTAACTAACTTGTATAACTTCAAGCTCAAACTCATACATATATCAATGACATCGCCACTTTGTCATAACCTTTGACATCAATGACAACATAATCTCCAAAAATCTCTCCCTTTTTCATTGATGGTAACCTCTTCTTCTCCTTCTCCCCCATTACCATTAATGAAAAAGTGGACATATGCTCCTCCCAAGTTCATCTACACAGTCCTCTAATCCTAAGACCTGACCTTTTCCAAAACTACCCCTTTGTCCATGCATGAATATTCAATACGTTATCAAAACACATGACTTGGTTTGATCAAGTCATCATATAAAATTCTTAAGGTCACTATTATATTAAACTTATCCACATCCCTACCATGATTGGAACACCTCACATATGCTCCCCCTCACATCATGCTTCTCCTAGAACATGACATCTTCAAATAGGTCACCTTAACCATCTAGGTCTACAAGAAACTCTTTAGACACTATCTACACATAGTTAATACTCTTATAAAAACACTAATAGATCTCATATCTTCATTTGTTCAACTTAAACATCTAAATTAGGCATGGATAAATTTCATATGGATCTCATAGCAAAAAAAAATTTCTCTTTATCCTCCACAATCCATCATGTCTTAGAACTTCTTCAAAGCACTCTCATGGAACCATCACATTTTCAGAATATTGTGAACTCCATGGTATACACAACTTGTCATCCTAAAAAACTCTAAGACCTTCTTCATGATATCAACAATATGACAACACATTCCTTCATGGACACTTCTATAGACTCCTCTTCAAGATCACAAGAACTTTGTGATGCTACAAACCAAAATCTTCATGAACATCCTTAGGGCATACATAACATGTCAACTTAGTTTGGCAATGTTCCTCAAACCTTGAAAATGAACCAGCAACACTCTGATAAGAAACTCAGAACATTGTCATACTCATATTACTAAAAAACTTATTCAAAACATATACAACATGATTATTTACCCTCTATGACCTTAAGGTCATCTTGATGCATCTAAAACACTGCAACCTCCAAGATATTATTTTAAATTGATCAAAGAAAAAAATTGCATACTCAGTCAGATTTTGCTTATGATGACACAAAATTTGTCATTTTAATAATACTAATGATATTTTGTGACCTTTTAAACAATTCAATGTAATGTCTACTATCCTTACAACTTAAGGACAAAAAATTTACCACAAATATTACCAATGGTCTCATGGATCAAACTAACCCATACCACTGTTCTAAAACATGCACTTTAGACCCCTTCTTGAGCCAATAGGACCATATTATATATATGATAACAACTTCCATAAGGTCCTCACAACATTAACCACTCACCTTCATGCTTTTCAAGCCATCAAAACTCAAAACACTACCAAGCACCCTTACAGACAACATATAGTCAATACTAGGTTTGAGAGACCTTATTCTCTTTGAGTAACTTCTGATATACTTTGACATATTTAGATATGTAAAGAGAAGCTCAATAAAATGATAAAAAAATTATCATATCGCCTCTAGTCCTTTGAGCACATAAAATTTACTGACCAATATTTTTTTAAAAAACCTCACTTGATGATTACTGACCATCACAAGTCATTACAAGGTAAATCATATCAAGAACAACCACCTTAGGGTTCAAAAATGTCAAACCCTCAATTCACTGCCTTTCACCTTTTGAGTTGGATCTTCACTTCAAGGATCAGTCTGATCAAGCATGTTGCTTATATATAACTCTATGACCTTGAGAACACCCTAATCCACTTTGAACCACCATTATTGAAGACTATAAGCACCATACACCTCTACAGATACTCAAGTTTGTCAAGAACAAAAACCTTCACACATAGTCCTCTTTCATGATGCTTTTTATTCATAAAAACACACTTTCAGATCATCTTCAAAGCATATGAATTAAAAAAAGAGTTATATACATCATACATTACTTATATCATTATTTTAATATCATTGAACATGTTATAATCCAATATTAATCCTCCTAGGCTCACTTTTTCAAAACCTAGTCAACTACAATTAACTTTATAATGCATTTATTGCACCTGTATGGAAGATCAAACCTTATAATCATTTTTGGGGTCTTCTATACTGAGTTATATTCAACTTTGATTATTAAATCATATTTATTTTACTTCATCCATGGCTTATATAAGCCATTATTTTAAAACTAGTTTCCTTTGTTAAATTTAAAAATATAAATTCCAACGGTCATATTTTCATGTAAAAATGGCTAAGTATGGAACTTATGAAATCTACCTAGGAGCTTAACTTTGAACTAACATAAAATTTGATATCCATCATTTCAAGACCTTAAATTTGAAACACATGATCAAGTCATAAATATCAACAAACCCATGTGACCAATTTCTTCTGACACCTCCACACATGTGAATGCTAACATCATCAATCTGCTCATTCAGCCTAATTTGACAAGTAGACTAGGATGACCTATACCTTCACAAGGTTACTCAAATGGATTATTTTCACTTCCTCAATTACAAAAAACACTTATTACACCCCATATGGCCTTTTATGTTCCTCACATAGATTCTCTTACTTGATGACCAACCAATCCTTCATTTGCATACCTCTGCCTTTCAAGACACTTGTATATACTTGGAATCATCATGTTATATGATCAAGAGATATCCTTCCATAGGATCTATCATCCAAATTATGTTTTATTTTAGACTTAAACTCAATATAGTCCTTTTTATTCAACCTTGAAAGTGCTAATATGCAGACTATTATGTAAACATCAACCATGCTTTTCACAAACTTATCCATTACTGTAAACAAGAACATTGTCCTCATCACACCTCAAGCTACTTAGGATCACTTGTAAGCTGTTAATCCTCTTTCAAAGGTCTTGATATGATACCAATTATTGGAAGTAGATAATAAGAGGGTGGGTGAATTAGTAGATAATAATAATTTCCCTTTCAATCCACTTATCATTCATTTATTATCATTCATGAATCATCATAACAAATCATGAGTAACTAGATTAACATCAAAGTAAAGAGATCACATGAAAAGCAATTATGAACAAAACCATGACACATCATCTATGTGATAAAAATTCATGGGTATTTAAACCCACTAAAACATAAAATATGGAATATAATCCTATAATGACAGATCCAAATTTAGACCAACTCTAACTAATCAAGTAACACCTACCCCTTAATTTAGTCCAGCACCCATGAGACCTTTAGCTAACACCAATTAGAAAGGAGGATACAACCCCATAGGAAAAAAAAAACCAACTCAGTCACCTAAAAAATTATCCCTATATTTTATTTGATGTCTGACACACCTGATGATAGACTCCTCTTTCTTTCATTCTTCACCCTTTAATCTCTCTCAAACAACCTTTAGGGCTTACTTGCTCAATATGTCTCTTCTAGGCTCATTAGGTCTAATAACATATGTATCCAATTGAAACTAATTGATAAGATATGCATGACTAATCCTATTTAATCTTTGATGGTCCTCAATCACCTTTACCTTCTCTTTCAAAGGTTGTCTCCTTCGCTTAGCTCTTTACTTTTTCAACTTTTTCAAATAGGCCAATTAGGCCTTGTACTTATACCACTCTCTTGGTCCAACCCATATTGGTCATAAAAAATAATTTCCACACTTGTATTATGCTTGGAATAAGTCCAAACACATGTTACATGGGTGAGAAAATCCACTTCATAGGTTGGTCATTGTCCTTAAGACCCCAATCCTCCATTAGGCCTTATTGAGACCTAAAGCAAATAGGTCTATCCATGCACATGTTACAACTTGGACTCCTTGGACAACCTTAAGCCTTCACCAATATAAGTAACACACAAAAAATACCTATAATATACCCTTTCTCATTACCACATAGTTCCATGCCACTTGTAACTCCAATTCACCACTTGATCCATCCCTTTTAGCATACTCACCAATTAGGCCTAAAACATAGAAAAGTTTGTCTTCTAGAACTGAGGCATATATTTGATTTTATCAAATAACCATCTAAAAAAATTGAATTAATAGGTCTTCCATGACCTAAAAAACATCACAAAATTCATTTTCCAACATCACATGGTTCTAATACTTCAAACTAACTCTTACAAAGTGAACACTCAGACTAGTCATACACAGTCAAAGTATTTTCACTTTCCAAACCCAAATATGGGAAAAATTAGACCTTAAATACCTTATCATGAAACCTTGATGCTTTTAAAACATATCAATACTCATTTTTTATTCAACTCTTGACAAAACACCTTAAACTTACCCTTATAAGATGGTCACTTAGACTGCTTGTAGCTTCTAACAGTACAATCATAAAGAATCTCATGTTTACCACCTTAAAATGATGTTTTTATGATATCACCTCATATTTAATAGTTCCTTTGTTATCTCTATATCATCATACAATTCATGGATCACTTGATATAACAACAATCATTGGTCTAACAAACCAATTCCTCACACCTCTTTATCATAATCTCCATTATTCAAATAAGCCACTTTGAAATCACTTTTAAGCTTATGTATTATCATCATCATCACTTAAAAACCAAGTTACATGATGTATAGGTCTAAAAAAAACACCCCAAATCATTGGATCCATTCCTACTCACCTAGAACTCTTCCTTAAACACACATTCACTCTGACTGGCTTTTTCTCACTATTATCATTGTTTGCAGCTTTAGAAATAGGACAAAGTGATTGACCAAAATGATTGATATAGTGATTTTTTCTTGTCAAATGAACTCCATATACTTAAATAACAAGTCTTGGGCTTCAAGTTTTGTCAACTTGTGTGTGTTGACTTAGTCAACTCTGCTTATAGCACCAAAAACTTTAGAAACAAACACTTTTCTATACCATCTATTCATTGCCTTGACACACCAATACCACTTGGATATGCCTAGAGGAGTATTATACATGATCCAATCAAAAAAATTGATCAAAAAATACATTATGGGTCCTTTCTAGCAAGTTATTTTTAATCGCTCTACTATGAGGGTTTATAGGAGAGTTTTGACCAGTTTACATTCTTAACAAATGTCTATAAATCATTATACCTAAATCTACTAAAAAATAATTAGAAAACCTTCTTAGGTCCATGTTTCACCTGTCTCAAAAGGATTAGGTAACCATGAAAACTTAACATGTGCCAATGAGCTTCTTAACTTCCTTCTTGGGCTTGGAAACCTTCATTTTGCATGCATAGGTGTCCTTCAAAATTATTTATTGCTTTCTCTTCCTCTTCAAGACCTAAAATTTGGTCAACACCTTTGACCAAACCTATCACACCTCATTCCATGCTTACATGAGCATTTTTACCTTGGAATCTCTTCTTGGCCCTCTATTTGAACCTTACTAGGCCACTATGTACATTAGGTCTAAAACCACCAGTTATGCTTGATCCTTCAAGACACTTGGAAACCTCTTCAAAAACTCTCACCACCTTAGAAACATGTCATACACCTTCATTAAAAGCTCCAAATATACCAAATTTACTGTTCATATCCTCAACATGTTCAACATACTAAGCTACCATGCCTATGCCACTATACAAGACTACCAAGCCTATACCAACACACTGTTTACATACTTTTCTTCTCTTCCTTGACCTTAAACAACACCAACATGATAGATACAACATGATAATCCTAAAAAAATACTTACATTATCTCATATGCATCCAAATCTAATCAAAATGCCTCATTAGGCAAACTAAGGTTATAAAACAAGATCTAGATGAAGACCTCCAATGAATCACACATACACTAACTGACTTGCACAACTTCAAGATCAAACTCATTCATATATCAATGGAATCACCACTTTGTAATTAAATTTGACATCAATAAACACATGACATCATCCTTTGACATCAATGACAACATACTCTCCAACACTTCTAACTTGGCCACTCTATGATGTCGAGCTAGATGAAGACATTATATCATGACCCAACCTTGTGGCCTATTGTAGATATTTGATTATTGCTCATTTTTAGCATGTTTTGATAGCACTTTCACTAATAATGGTTGATTTTTTTATGTTTCAAATGTTGAGATGTGATATACCTTGGGTAGTTGCCATGAATATGCTACATCATGATTGATGCTCACATTGGGTTCATTATATATATATATATATATATATATATATATATATATATATATATATATATATATATATATATACTGCTTACACTGGATTCATTTTATCATGTTATATATGTTACTTAGGTTAGTTACATTATGATATGTTATTGATATATCATGTTTTATTGATGTATATTGACATTGACTACTCTTGTAGTTATTGATTTTATTTCACAAGGTATGCTCAAGTTTATGGTCATTAGTTCTGACGCTGGTTCCATTTGAAGCTGTAGATGACAATGTTTAATTATTATTTCTTGTTTAATGATTCGTTTTGAATTCATTATTGTTTATTATTTATATTGACATCATTTTGATACTACTGATGTTCTATTTGGTGGATGCAGGAACCTGACCATGAGCTAGGCTCAGTGGTGGGTTTGGACATCTCTAGTATACTTATAGGGTGATTGAGTAGTCAGAATTTCACTCTAATAGGTACAACATCTATGATATGATACTGAGATACCATCATTTATATTTATATTACATTATCATTTTTCATCTTTCATTGATCTTGTCATATATTTGTGTGTGTTGTTATAGTTCCTTGTTCAAAATTGATGAGTTTTGATATCATTATTGCTCTTGTATGGTCCTCAGTGTACTTGGTGTTAGTTTTTCATGTTTTGGTTATCTTCTTTAAGTGTCATGGACACTTAATTATTAATCCATGTGGAGTGGCTTACATCTTATCTTGTTATGTTTTTGGATATGACTAGACCATATTGGGTCTCTCATCTTGGAAACACCATCATGGAACCTCCCTTTGTGGTAATTCAACTGAACCATGATCATGGTCAACATAATGAATTATTGATTTTTATATTATGGGTCAAATTTATGATTTCATTACTCATTATTATTTAAATGATTTTATTTTTTATTATTACTATCTTATGGATTTAAATTAATTGTTATTATTTTTTATGACTTTATTGATTGATTGAAGGACCTAGGATTGTTGTTGACCTTATTAATTTTGATAATTAATATTATTTTAATGACTTTTTTGATTTTGTTATTTAAGGTGGATTGACCTAATGAATTATTAATCATTATTTTATTTTAATTTTGTTTCATCTTTTTGCTTTGATGCATTAACTCACCTAAGAAGTTTTTGGTCATTTTTTGCCTTTTTCTGGAGTATGTATGGGATGTGTCAAAACCCTATGTTGGGCACTTGGTGTGGGGGAGAAAAAAAGGGGAAATGGGTGGTCTAAGAGGGGACACATAGGGTAGGAGAGGAGAATGAGAGATTGGATTCCTATTGGGTCTGTGCCCTGGGGGTTTGTGGATGAGTGTGGATGGGCATAGGTAGTAGCTTCTTGAAGCAAGAAACCCATGATTTTCACCATGCTATCCTACAATTTTTTTAGGTAAGTTATATGGTGGAATTTTATAGTGAGAGTATAGTTTTACTATACTATTTCCCCTAATAGAATTTGATTGAATCATTCCAGATTCATGGGTAAGTCGTGAGACTTCCTTATGAATCTATAATGGCCTCCATTCGATTTTAAATCAATTTTCTCTCCTTGTTGGGTGATATAACTATTATGTCTTTTGATTTATAATTTTATTATTACCAAAATAAGAGAATTTTCAAGTCATAGGTTTATGTATACCTATTAGGTGCTATAAGATTATAGTTGGACTTTTGAATTTTGAAACTGTAATTATTAAAAAGTGAGAGAATCAATTGAGGTTTTTTGTAAATTAGGAATTTACTATAGGTTTAAGCATTAACTAGAACACTTGCACTGTCTCTAAACTAGCTTGACTATCATTTTAATTATAATGCCCAATTGGTCTCTTCATATGGGTCTATTTTTTATTGATGTAGTTGCTTTCTATTAATCATTAGAATAGTTGCTAGATATTATATGTAGTCTCCTGCATAGCTAGCAATGATAATTGTAATACCCAATTCAGTTTATTATTATGGGAAGTTTTTATATCGATAATGTTTTACTAGATATCACATGTAAATAAGGACAATTTTTTCTAAAGCTTTAATGCTTTCCTTCTATGCGATTTTGTTTAATCTTATTTTGTTAAATATCATAGGTAAATGAGAATATATTTTTTGGAAGCTTTGATGTGTCCTGATTTATGACTCTATTCATGTTTTAGAAATATTTGGTTGTCACTTGATGCCATACCCTCTATTATGCATATCTCTTTTCTAAATTTTAAGATTTGGGTTATAATAAAATCAATTTATCCTTGCTGAGTGTACCCTCCTATTTTTACTTCTATTGTTTGGAGTGGGTTTTTCCCCAAGTGATTGCACTGAGTTATCAGTTATGGACATCAAATTATTTTATTCCACTTTGTTAAAATGATAATGCATTTTTCTTGGTTTTTGATTTGTTTAAATATTTGATGAAATTAAATGTTCATTGTACATGGCTATTTTAAAGACAACCCAAGTTTATTTTCTATTAAGGAATGATATGTATTCTCTCTTTTTGACTCAATTTAGTTGATTTAGTTATTGTGGATTGAAACCATTGTGTTTAATCCATTTACACTTGGGTAAGCCTCTTGGGTTGAGAAATAGACTTGGCAAGACCTTCTGGTCTTGTTAAATGGATATGATAGATCCTGATTTACAATGTAAATCATCTTTTATAAAGATTTAAGGTATGCCTTAGATATTACTTAGGACAACTAGTTGAGTTGAGTGTTATGGTTCTATCCTGATTACATTGCTTCTCTAATCCTTTATTAACTATTTTTATAAGTCTTTATTATATCTCTTACCTCATTCAAGTACCCAGTTACCAAAACCTTCCACCAAGTTGATGGTTGGGGTGGTAAGGGCCACTGATGGTTGGGTTAATAGGGATGGTTTTGAGGGGTCTTATCCTTGTCATATTCATCCTCTTCCATTAATGTGCCTAGATTTCCTATGGTAGAATGTTTTTTGATCGTGTCAATTGGTACATGGTTCTAGGTTGGCATGTTGGATTGTAGTTGGTTGTTCATCTTATGTATCAGTTACATTTCCTCACATTATGTAGTTTTGTGACATTTATTATGTTGAAAGGAAAATATTGTATATGATGTTATTATGGGTGTCATTATTGATGGTGGTAACTTGGTTTAGTTATTTAACTGGCTAAGATTATTCCTTTTGATATGCATATATGTTGGATTTTGTTTATTACATTAAAACAACAATTGTAATTCTTGATTGTAGTAAGTTATGCTTAACCTTTATGTGTTGTTGTATACACATTGGGATAACATGGTGATATACTTATTAATGTGAATTAAGCATGAAGTTGTAAAAAGTAATATAGGAAAAATAATGTCTATATTGTCTATAGCCCTTAAATCCAAATGAAAGTGAGATGGTATTGTCTTATGGTATGCTAAAAAAATTTAGAGGTTTTAAATTCCCTTGATGGAGTTGTGTATATATATAGATTATGTGATGAATATTATCTGGTGATATTCTTATGGTATGGAATGCTAATTTAATATATATAGATTTATTTCTTGTTTATGATAAGGGCTCAATGTTATATAATTACATTGAATGGTATTGTTATTTTAAAACACGTTCATGATATGTGAAACGTGGGATTAAATCAGTAGCCATAAACAAAGTATGCAACCTATTGTATGATATATGCATACTCCCTAATGTTGCTTTTATTTTGATGTTTTATGAGTTCATGAATTCATGGTTTATGGTGAACAAAGAAACTAAGGTATAGGTGTACAAAGTTGGGTTATGCCTAAATATATGAAGGTGAAATTGCTACTAAATAGATGTTATGTTGTGTATTCTACACCTAGAAATCATGACTAACATATGGGTTTGCCTTACAGATAATAATTGTTTACTTCCTTTATTATGTTCAAATTTATTATGGGCTCATTTTTATTTTATGATAGCTCTATTGTGAGGCATTTTTATTGACCACATGACTCATAACATGTTTATAACTTAGGTTGAATCAGGTTGTTGCAATTAAATTATGCAAATAATTCTTTGATGATAAAAATCAATGTGTTTTCATTATATTATTGGTTGTCCTTATGGTTTGTGTTATCATTTTAAGTGAGCTTATTTCTATTACTTAAGCAATTAAATAAAGCCTGATCAATGACCTTATCTATATGTGTATGTATTATTGGTTGTGGTTCTTACCAATAAGGATAATGTAATTTCATAGACTATTAGCAAGTTTTTCAGTAAGTTTATTGTTTCAACTATTTATAATTCAGACCTTGAATAATGGAATGCCAATTATATTGTTATTGTTTAGATTCATTATGTTGCTTACAGATAGGTGAAATTTATAAATTTAAAGTTAGTTTAATTATGGGCATTGTGATGCAAAGACCTAGAGTTGACAATTCACTTACAGAATCTTAAGTGGTAACATCACTTTAATTGTCTATATGAGCTAGCAAGGCATTTATGAGACAAATAGTCATTGGTTATAGACGGATGTGTGTGCTTAAAATTTATATGCTTACCTTTGGCAATGAACTTTTTTGTGTGCCTAATATTGTGATTATTAAAATGTGAATAATCCTTGGGAATGGTAAATAATCCCAAAATTGGATAAGGATTAAATATATATTATGTGCAACTATAATGTTACACTATGATTAGTGGCTTAATAGTCCACCTTAGTAATGAGTTATCAAATCATAACTTTCCTTAATGAACACATGAGTTAATGGCTAAGATTACTTGAGTAATGAATTCTTATATGGTCATACACATGTTAACTAAATGACATGAATGTCTATGTTTTATACAATATCATGATATTATAACTAAAGGATAAGTAGGTGGCATATGGGTTCAAGACTCCTATGGATGACTTATGGGATGGTATATCTATATCATGAGAAGTAATTTGGCTTCTCCTAATGCATTTTTATATTTATTCAATAGGATGTTCATGTGTGCAATGTCAACCACCTTAAACTAAGTGAATTATGACTCATCTAATGTTAATGGGGAATAATCCTCTTATAATAAAGTTATGTCTTCATGTGTGACCTTTGTCAAGTAAGGGTACAATGGTGCAATGATCTTGAAAGGAACTTAGACCATGGGATAGTGATCCAATGGTGGAATAACATAATGACTAGTCCTTGATTGGGTGAATCCCAAAAGGTTATAGTGACTATTAATCTTGTTGTGTTAGTTTTGTTAGGGAATCCAAGAACAAACACACTTGTTCTGATCCCACTAGTTAGGATCTTACTCCTCAGAAAGAGCACAGTATGATTACCAAATACAAGCAATTAAACATGCAGAAATATACCAGAAGCACAAGTAACTAGAATTCACAAATAGCACAGAATATGAGAGACAATACACTATCTTGTATTAACATTTGTACAGAAAAGAATACAATAAAGAGACGCCACACTCTTCCACCTTACAGAGGCTTCCCACACCTCAAGTGTATAGTATTTCTTCTTCAAAACACTCTCCTACCAAAAATGGTCCCAACACACAACTCACACACAGAATTGGTGTTCACCTCTCTAACCAGTCAGTAATAACCCTACCAGTACACCAAGCACTCTAAAGTACTTCAAGTTGATCTCCCATGAACCTGCAACCTGTAATTCAACATACCATACTTACACATGTAGATCTCCTATGAGCTTGCAACAACCTGCAACTCAATGATCTTACAATGGAAGGATCTTCCTTACCTTCCTTTTTAGCTCATCATTACAATACATGCCAATGGGTCTATAAATAGATCCCAGACTTAAACAATAACTTAGACTCTTAGTTTACTAATAATAGACACGCAGCTCAAGACTCAAAATAGCCTTTACATGCAAACACTCCCTTCAACTAAGTGTTTGTGCAACGAACAGTTCTGGAACACACAGGCGATCGACATCGGTCCCTGTCTAACTGGTGCTGACCGACGTCGGCCGACTTCCTGCTGATGCCGATTGCCTTCTGCAAGCGTCATGACCAACGTCGGTCATACTGTCGACGCTAGTACTTCTGGATCTTCAGTAACCTCCTATTTTTGTTTGCATAGTTGAAGCTTTTAGCTCCACAACCTAACGAGTTTTAGCAATGGTTTAGAGATCCCCACTTGTTGATCTCATGATGTGGTAAGACTTGCCTAGCAAGCTAGTGAGATGAATGCTTATGTTTGGTCTTTTGGACCCTCGTGCTTAAGTGTTGCACCTCTCTTTTATCTTATTTGCATGCTTAGAAAATGGCTATAGATATAATCTCATATGCTTAATTCCATTCTTGTTGTTTATAGCATCATCTATTTGTAACAATAGGGATATTGGTTCCAAGTTTATTGACATCATATGCATGAATGATTTCTTTAGTCTCTAGAGATATTAAACCATGACTGCATGGGTAATCAGACACTTAGGTGAGAATAAAAGTCCCTAGGTGGTATGATAGATAAGGTGAGTGCCTTTACAAGTTTGAATGGTTATCAGTATAGATCTACATACTAATACCCCTTTAAACAACATAACATTATAAGGCAAACATATTACTCTATGGAATTTCCTAGCGGTGTTTATCCCTAGGTAAGTATCTAAGATGAACCAATATGGTTATAGGTTATTATAACTTTATGTATTGATTGTTGAGATGCATTATGTTGCATTAAATTTATTTCTTGGGCCTTAAATGTCGTCTCATTGTGTACTTTGAAAGACAATTCCAAATTATTATTTTTTTGGATTGTTTCATCTAGTATCAGAGCTTGTGCTTTAAAGGTTTTGGATGAGTTTTAAGCACAATAAATTGATTTTAACATATTTTTAAAAAACTTGGTTGAGTGTTTATGTGATTGTGCATACCTTTACAAAGGTTTATTTTTGTCTATTATACTTTTGGGTGGCTGAAATACACATAATATGGATGTGCATATTCTTGTGAAGGCTTTTTTTATATCAACATGTATGTGTATGCCTTTGGGTGGCTGAATAACACTTGTTGACTATGTTACCTTTGCTAATATTAAATCAGAACCTTATAGGATTGAGTGCATACTAAAATATGGTTGAAATTATTTACCTTGTGTGGACAAATACATGTCTCATATGCTTAGAATGGCTATGTTATAACCTTTATAAAGGTATGTAGCCTCTTGGGTTAATAAAGGGTGCTTTGTTATGCAATACTAAAGTACTAAGAATTCCTAAATTTATAGAATGTATGTGTGAAAATTGGTAAATTTTTGTAGTAGCATTATGATGCTTACCCATAGCCTTGATTGGGTTAACTCTTCCTTAATCGAGTTACATTGAGGAAAATGTCACTTGTTAACTATTGACTTGTATGGGCAAGTTGATGGGAGACTAGTGATAACTACTTCACCCTTAGAATTGAGGAAATGATTTTTAATATCTATTTTTGACTTGTATGGACAAGTCAGCAGTAGATATTTATAACATCATGACATCAAGAAAACTAAGGGTTAAGCCTAAACCTAGAGGGTTGAATAGGGTGAGGGTATCTGATTTACTTGTGTAAATCAGTTAGGCTTGGGATCTCCACTTATGATGGAGTGTCTTGAGTTGAATTCAAGCTTGATCTTGTTTGTGCATTTGGCCTCTTTTGAATTAATTGGAGAAGCACATGGATTCTTAACTCTCAAAAGTCTAAAATTTATTACATGTGTGGGATGTTTATCCCAATCATAGGTATGTTTTGCATCTATGATGTTTATTTTGGTCATGGATATTTTGATTCCATGAGGATGTTCTATTAATAATGGATATGTTTTACATCCATGGGGATGTTTAATTTGATCATGATTGAGTTATGCATCTATGTGGATGTCTATTTAGAACTTGGTTATGTTTTGACACTCACAAGGATGTCTATTATGATATTGGATATGTCTTACATCCATGAGGATGTTTATTATGAAGTTTAATTAAACTTGATGATTGTGGAAAATTTTAATTTTTGTAGTAGTGTTATAGCATTTATCTTGTGCCTTAGCTAAGCCCACCCTTTCCCAAAGTGATGTTACATCAAGAAAGCATCACCATCCAACCTTTTATTTATTGGATTAAGTCAATTGGAAAAATAGTGATATGAGCTTGTTTTTGGAATCATGAGACAATGCCTTGGTGGCCATTGATAGCTTGCATGAGTGAGCCATCTAATGATGCTAAGGTATAATATCTTGGGAGGTTCAAGGGTGAAACTTAAGCTTGAAGGGCTTGGTGGGGTGAGTGTGATTTATTTTCATGGGCAAGTCAAGGAGTTTTGTGGATCTCTTACTGTTATTAGGTAGCATGATCCATCTATCCATGATGCATGAACATTGTTGGTAGATTTATGAAACTCATGGAGATAGATTTTATAGGCCTTGTTGGAACACAACCTTCTTTTAAATAGCTTGATCCTAATTTGAGATCCTTGGAAATGATCATGTTATACTATATGATGGATATTTGGTGTCATTTAGATGAGATTTAGACATTGGGTGACCTGATGGGAATCATGGACCCTTATGCTTCACTATCATGTGTGTTAATTGTTATGATGTGAAAGTACCTTGGCCATAATTATTAGAACACTTGAGTCACATATGCATGACCTATTTCATGTGGTTCCTCCTTATATGTAAAACTCTTATGTGTTATGTAAATTGTTACATTTTGTTCATTATGTTAAATCATGTAAATTTGTATCTTTACTATACTATGTACATGTAGTTAACCTTGTGGATTTTCACATTTTCTTCTTGATATCAACATTATGGTATGAGCACTTATATATATGATTGTATGTTGTTAACTATGGAACATGTGAATTATGATAAATATATTATGTAAGGGGATCTTCCACTTCTGAAATCAATCATGTGAATCTTACATTGTTTTATGCTTTCAAATTTTTATATGAGTATTTTATGTACATATCATGGGATAAATGTGACCTCATGTTGTTAACATATTAGTATGTGGTAATATGGCCATAATATACTCGTGTGATGTGTCTTTCCCCTCTTGAAACCAACTTCCATCAATTAAAATTTGCCAAGGTATAATGTTTTATTGCATGGTGTAATCCCACATCACTACTCTAATGTGTAATCCCACATCACTACTCTAGAATTGGTGCAAGTATGAGGTTGAGGGTAGAGAAACACTATAACTATAATGATTTAGACTAGGTATGGGTCAAGAAGTGGAGTCTATCATAGGCTGAAAATCCACTTTCCCCTTTGCATAAAGTAGCCACCTGATTCATTCAGAGTGTGCACCATGAGTGATAAAAGTTGGTCATGGGATATGTTGGGTTCATTTAGTTAGTTATACTATGACACTGAAGCTTCTCCCCAATAGGTTGGCATGTTGTCCCTTATCATGTGAGAGGTGAGTCTCTTGCGGTCACTTGAAGTGCACAATGAAAGACCATTTCCCGAAGGCTTTAAAGCATAATGTTATATGTGTTTTCATCTCTTGTAACATAAATCTTAAGTTATTAAATACCATAAATATACCACTATTGTCCTTATTATCTTAGACTTAACTACTATGATACCTAAGATCACCATTATTAGTAAATGGTAGCAATAAAAGGAAAAGATACCTATGACCTAGAACTAAAACATATTCATTATTCAACACTTAGAATTTTCATGAATCATCATAAGTTATGGAAAATACTAGATATTCATTGATTGCTTAACAAATTACAAGATAGAATGTTGTATTTATTCTCCATAGGTCCACACACACAAATGATTACAATAGGGATTTTTATACTTGTTTTTCTATGACCAATATTGAGATTCTAATTATCATAGATAAATGGCACACGGACTCCCAACAGGCTGAGATTCATAGCTCTTACAACTAGTTGTTCCTATAAAATTAGGCCTTTGTGCCCCTAAATGCTTGCTATATGTTATGTTTTAGTGGCCAAGTATTTTATTCCTTGTGGGATGGTATGTAACCTTCGATCGATGGGGTTGAAGTGTCCTACTTGAGTTACTCTTCTAACTACTCTCACATTCTTGATGTGATCTAGGAATTTAACTCAAGAGAGGATGGTTAGTATGGTGTTAGTTCCAAAATGAAAACAAGATGAAATAAACACACTAATAACATAACATCTCTAGACCTAGACACTAGGGAGAGCTTAGTTAATAAAATCAAATGAAAAATACAACAAAAAATCAAGGAATCAAACACAAGAATTCCTTCACCTTTCTTGGATGTTGCAAATGCCTTTGTAGTGGTGGTTTGCTCAGCTTGTGCTCATGAAGTCCTTGGTAATAGAATCTTGGCTACCTCCATCTCTCCTTGGCACCTTTGACTTATGGCATGGCTTGGCTTGGAATCAATTTGGCATGGTAACACTAATTGCTTAAAGATTTTGGAACCAATTTGACATTATAACTTTGCACTCGAATAGCTTAGAAATGATGTTGTGAGGCCTCCTACTTATATATTTTTGGATTTGATTAGAATCAACTTAAACCATCCATCTCAAGATTAAGATGTGTGGTTGAGGATTAATTCAATTTTTGGAATTAAGTTTATAATTATCCTCATCATGACATTAGAAAAAGGGTAAATTAAGAGGCATGGAGGGCATCATGGAAGGCATTGATGAGGCATGGGAGGCATGAATCTTGATATTTGTGGCATTTATGGCCTAGAGATGTCTTCCCAAGAAATTAGGTCACTTGATGATGTAGATATTCAATATTCATTTCTAAAAACAAGTATTCGACAAGTTTCCATGGAATTATTAATTAGGCCTTGATTTGGGTTAATTAGCTCTTAAGCATGATTAAGCACTTTGTGCACAAATTACTCAAATTGATCAGAATGACCTATTATTGGTTAAAATTTTGACTGGATTGGAATTAGAAGGAAATGTCAGATGTGTTGGAACCATATTCCCATTTAGGATGTTGCCAACAACAAATAACAAAGGCACATGTCTTGCTCAAAATATTTGATAGGGAAGAGCAATCCAGAGCACCCAGGTGCAAATTTAGCATTTTGGCTTGAAATGAATTGATCAAAGTTAGTTGGATCATAAATTTCATTGCCCCATTTAGGGATACCCTGGCCAAAATTGGCACTTGAATATTTTGGTTTTTCATTATTTAGCATGTTTTAGTGTTTTTAAGCCAAATTGTGCATTTTAGGTGGAAATTAGCCAAAAGCTTGATTGGAGGTTATCGATGGCCAATTTTAGGTGTCTATAGTTTTCCCCTATTTGGGAAGGCATTTCAAACCATCGGAAAAGTAATGTCTTCTCAAAGAATGATAAATGGCATGTATGCCAAAAAGAAGATGATAATTGAAGAACAAAGCTCTAAATGGTTTTTGGGAAACCTATGATGATGCCCCCTCGAGGGAGTGGTCATCACATTTGTCGATGGGTGATCCCTCAAAAATTAACAAGAATAAAGGTGGAATTAACCTATGGTTTAGATTCGTTCAAACGAGAAAATGCTTGCGTGCATTTATGTAAAAAGGATACTAATTTACCCAAAGGTGGTTATAATCAAGAATAAAAGTCAAAATAGTGATTTACCCATAGGCAGTTATAGTCATTATGAGGACCTAGATTGGCTAAATATGATTATTCCCCAGTTAGGGTTGATTAGCAATCATAACTCAAGGATATAACTTGAAATGCAAATTAAAGATGAGTAGGTGCAAAGTGATGAAATAAATGAATAGAAGAATATGATTGGTCAATGTGAATGATTTAGTTGTACCTACCAATGAAGAGATACTCATCTTGACTAGTAACGATACAACTAGAATGGTCAATGGGTTGATTTAATCAAGGGTGGGATGGAAGGATTTGCTAAGGTGTCAAGGAGAAACTTCTACGGCTACATTGATTGTAGACCTTCTTGAAGCTAATTTTTATTGTATCATGTGATGGTAGGCTTCATGATAGAACACCATGAATACTTAGCCAAAATATATGTAAAGACTGACTCTCAATATCTAATAAACACTCAAAAATAGTACACTAAGGATAAAAACCATGATGATAATATTGACGTATGAATATGGATAGACTCAAGAATAATGTGTGCAAAGAATCACCCAATGAACACATATAGACTAAGTTGAGTCAATAATGATGAAATCAAACAAACAAGCAAGAAAACAAATAAATAGCCTAAAATAAATAAACAAATAGAAAGCCTGAAAATAAAAGTAAAAGAAAACATCCTAACAATGACAATGCCCCAATAAGGCATATCAAGGATAACTGACTAGGCTTAGATAGGACAAATATTTTTGGATTTTTTGAAATATTATGAATGTTTTTGGAATTTTGAGGTATCTTAACTCGTTATAGAATGACAAGATACCTACTCATAAAATGATGAGAGTGTTTGGCTTAGGTTACTCACAAAATGGTGAAAACATATGGAAAGGGGGACTGAGGTGACCTCAACATGAACTGAGCATGACCTATATAGTCTTGAAATGATCTCAAGTCATAGTAATTCCATCCACACAAAAGCTAGGGAAAAACTAACTAGGTCCCAACAAATTATCAAATTTGGCAAATAGCCAGTCAAATGAAAATAGCAATGACAAGGTGATGCAGCAATGCATGATAAACAAGTATTACCCATAGTTTTCACATAGGTGTTTATAACTAAGATACAACATCATAGGTCAATGATATTAATTTTCCCATAGGTTGTTATAATTAGTAGCAAGATTGGTGACACACTGATTTACCTATAGCGGTTATAATCAAGCTCACATAAACAAACCTGATAAGATGAAAGATATCTTGTCAGATCAACTATCACACTACTTTCATAGACTGTCATTGTAAACATGGATTGGATTGATTATTGAAACTTGGTTGGAATCCCTCCATAAAATGTGTGGGAAGAACCAAATGAACCAAGACCAAAATAGGATTAGGTAGGATGACTAAAAATAGGCTTTGATCTAGATAGGAATGAAATGATAGGATGATATGGTCTTGCTAAGGATAATGATGGTCTAGATAGAATGGATAAAATGGTAAGAGGGTTGCCCCTGAGTGATGGTGGTAAATGGCTAGGATCTACAATAATGGTAAATAAGCATATATAACAATGGAAATGGCATATGAAATGGTATGGTACATGTTTTTGGCATGGGTGTGATTTTTAATTATGTTGTTCCTACTGATGGGGAGATGCACATCCTAATTAATAAATGATACAAATAGAATACTCAATCATTTTAATTTCTATCCCACACCTCATTTGAATAATTGCTCTATCAAAAATTGGCAATAGATCTAGATGTCAAGAATGTTTTTGTGATCTTTGTTGGTCATTGATTCTGATTCCTTCGAACATCGAGACAAGGTTTCTTTATAGCCTCTGCAAAGGAAAGTGCAGCCATACATGGTAAACAAGGATAAATAATGGATGGTAAGTTTGATTGTGAAATAGAATGGTCAATGATAATGGAATGGGGAATGGTAGGGAAATAAATGAATATTAGGACTTTCAATCACGCGTAATGTTGTTGATGCCAGATTCAACATAATTTTAGTTGTGGTAGATTTGAAGACTTGTTCTCTCAATAAGACCACCAAATTTTTATGTTGTTTGATCTTGAGAGTAGCTACCATTTGATTAGGCTATAGATAGGAATCTATTTTAATTTGATCTTTGATTTTGTCTTCATCAAATAGTGAAGAACTTTTATACTTAGCTATTGGTGCCTCAATGAAGCTTTCACCATTGAAGTTGTCTAGATTGTCCTGTAGCACCTCCAAAAAAGTTTCACTAATGAACATTAGAGTTTGACTTTGATTTTCTTCTATTGCTTCCAAAAAAATTTCACTAGGAGATGCTAAGTTTTGAATTTGATTATCCCCTAGTGCCTTTGAAAAGGTCTCACTGGGAGAGTGTTCTTCTGCTACTTGAATATTGTCTTGGCCTCTTTGCTCTACTTCAACTACTATGTCACCATGGATGTAGTTTAACAAAGTGTGATTCTATTGGTCCCAATCGACACTTATGAGAGATGGAATGTCAATAATATGGCTATCTTTGTTGATGGTAATGGCTTGTGGAATAGTAATGGAATGGGAAGATGTTGCACAATCCTTGTAGAAGATACTAGGATAAATTATGTCTATGTTGAAGTACTCATCCTCAAAAACTATAGAAGGATCATAAATGTATTCAAATTGATTTTCAATGCATGTGTAACCAATGTTGTAATAACCATGAACACATTCTTCTTCTGAATCTGATTTTAAAGCAAAGGACTCTGAATCCAATGTCATAACTAATGTTGATTCTATTTTTGATGCTAAATTTGATGTTGGTTCAAAAATAGATCCTGAATCTAACTTTGATTCTTCATCTAACGGGTACTCTATTACAATAATGTCTTGTTGAATATTTGGTTTTGGATAAGTAACAACCTATAATGGCATGATGGGCTCCACAAAAATTGGTTTGTCAAAGTGAGACTCCTCTAGGATGGGAAATAGGTCAAGAGACAACTCCTCACAGACTGGCTTGTCAATAGAAAGATCTTTAAAAATAGGCACATGGTTGAGGTAATGATTTTCCCAAAGGTGGTTATAATCATTAAGAAGTGACTCAGCAAAGACTATCTCATCAATGTGAGACTCCTCGATAATTGGTATAGGATCAATAGGCAATTTATCATAGGTTGACTTATCACAAATGATTGTGATTCAAAAGAAACATCTTGTATTGGTTGGTTTTCTTGGCCTTGGTTTCTAATGAGTTGGAAAATACCAATTTTGAACACAACTTGGTCTTTGAATGATTGGATTGATTGAGGTTTGAATGGCATGACTTGTAATTAGATAATGGTAGGGCCTTGGAGAGCATGATTTCTTGCATGAGCCAAAGGACAAAGTCCTGAGATGATAATGATAGGGTGGTGCAGAGCTTGATTACTTGCACAAGCCAAAGGACCAAGTCTTGTAATGATGAAGGCGTGTTGTGGAGCTTGATTGCTCACACAAACCAAAGGATGAGGTTTTGGTATAGAAATGGTATGCCTTAGATATTATGAATCTTGATATCTCGTATAATCCAAAGGAGGTTTAGGGGTAGTTGATGATCAGATAGAAAAAGGACATCATGAAACTTCATTGCTTGTATAAGCAAAAGAATCCAAGTCATCCTTTATACCATATCATCCTAGTGGTGAGTTGGCTCATAAGCTGGTTCTTGGCTATGTTCTATGTACTAATTTTTAAAAAGAGGGTATAGATTCATATCCTAAACAACATTATCTATAGTTGGGTCTTCAAATTCCTCTTCACAAGCCTCTCCATACCAATCAAGGTCTTGAGTTAGATTTTAAGGTATTTCATGGCTTTGTTCCCATGAATGATTAGTATGAGGTAGATAGAAATCTATCTCACAAACCATATTAGCATCATTGGGGTCTTGACAAAAGTCATAAAAGTCATTTTGTGTGGCCATTCTATCATAAGTTAGATTGTAAGTGACTCCACCATAAGTGTAGTGAGACATGTCTACATAAATGATGAAAGCTCTGAAAACAAAAAGACTTAGAGTTTTACAAACTCTAAAAAACTATGTCTAAAGGACAAATGGTTCAAACTTGGTTTAACTTGGTCAAAAGGTGGAGTTGTATCTCCAATGTGGTTTGAACATGGAGTTGTATCTCCCATAATGGTTTGTGCTAAGACTTGGCATAAAATAGCCTAACATCAAATGTCTAATGTCAAATGTCATACGCATAAAAGGTCAAGTGTCTAAATAAAAACCAGAATGTCAAAGGTCTAGGTCAAAGTGTTCCAAAAAAGGTCTAAACTAGGAGAGAGAAAAGTTAAGTTTCTAGGTCTTTTTTCCAAATGCAGAGTCAAAATCTAGGCTCAAACAAACAACATGTGCTATGAATTTTGGACAAACAGTGTTAAAACCTAAACTTGAAACAAAGGCTAATGTGATTTTATTTAATCTACCAAGTTTGGAAATAACTTTAACTTAGACCTGGCACATGGAATCAAACATAAACATGATTAGTTAGCATAAGGCATAAGACAAAAGGCTCTTTGAAGAAAGACTATGTTTTCCCAAATAAAGGCACAAATAATGATGAGGATAGGCATTAAATAAACAAACCATCAATATTTTTCAAATTTGGGTAATCGATTAACCAAAGTTACGTGACCCAAAAGAAAAATATCTATGTATTATCCCCATGAATTGAGACCTAAAAAAAAATCAATCAATGTTTAGATCTAAAATTAACAAGGCTAATTGAAAACTAGGATTTGACCAAACAAGCTAGACAAGATTGGATAGCATGACGGTATAAAACTAAGGTCTAAATGGTATACACAAAATGGTTTGAAACAAATGGTTTTGATATAATGGTAAACAAGTCTTGAAAAAAATTGAGTAGCCTAACAATGTAAGCATGATTTAATGATGTGATCAATGTTATGTTTTAAAAGACTTAAAAGGCTCAAAATGTTTTGACATGATTTGGGCAACATAACACTACCCTTCACAACTCAAAAGCATTGTTTTGACATGGCTTATGAACAAACAAACAAGTTTTTAGTCTCAAAGCATAACAATAAAAAATTAACAAAATACACTAAGTATAATCATCCAAATCCTATCAAGGGTATGGCATGTGGGGTTGACTAAACTATCAAGTTTTTGAATATTTTAGTAGAATCAATTGCACAATGACTTTCATGTTAAACAATGCAAAATAAAAGCATGGACTTCGGGTTCGTATCAGTTGGCTTGTTGCAAAAAGGTCTAGTCCTTTTTGCAACCAATACATCTTGCTGTTTACTCAGTGTAGTGTGATGTCCAAAGTGCCACTACATCCTGTGTGCAACTCCAAAGGAGCCAAATGAAGTCAATGTCAGGAGATGAAACCCTAGGTCAAATCTTCCCTAAATATTTTTTGGGAGGTGATGAAGTCCCCCTCGCAATCCAAGATGCATGAAAATAAAAAGACTTTAGGGTCATTTTTAAGATCACCCAAACTTTGATGAGTTTTTAGGTAGTGTTTTAGATGACTTTCTTTCTAAGCCTTGGACTAGGCTACTTGCAATAGGAATGATGATTTTGATTCCAAGGGTTCCCTATAGAGGATAAATGGAAGAGTATACATGCAACATTCCTCTTTTTTCCAAACAAAAAACTAACTAAACAACTATTGCAAGAAAAAATTGACAAGTGTGTTCAATTTTAAACCCAAAATGAAATATTTGGTGGTGTTTATTTGACCCCTTGGTCTTAGTTGTAAACTTTAAAAGCATTCACCAAAAACATCTAAAAATTCTTTGTTAATTACCAAAAATAAGGTTCCTAATTGATTTTTTAGCATGAAAAGGTGATTTAAACATGTTTTGAGCAAATTTTAAGCTTGGTCCTGTAGCAAAATTGTAAGCATGTCCTTTAGCTTTGAAGCTCTTATGATTTTGAAACAAAAAACTTCGGAAAAGTAGGTCTTGGGTCTTTGTTTTTGGAAAAACACAATGATTGACATCAGTTATTACCACCAACATTGGTTACTCAACTACTAAGATCTTGTTGATGTCAATTCTACTGACTGACGTCAACTAAGTCAGTGATTGATGTCAATATTTCCTATCGACTTCAGTTACTATGTAAAAATTATGGCAAGCAAAAATGGTAAAATAAAGTTAGAAAATCAATTTTCAAGAGTTTTAAAGGCTCAAATAAATATTTTAAAATTTTAAAAGGATCTCCTTCAGGTGTGAGATGTGTCTAGTCCCATCAGGCATGCCATTATGTGATTTAGGAATTTGACTCAAGAGAGGATGGTTCGTATGGTGTTAGCTTCAAAATGAAAACAAGATGAAATAAACACACTAATAGCATAACATCTCTAGGCCTAGACACTAAGGAGAGCTTAGTTAACAAAAGAAAATGACAAACACAACTAGAAAGCAAGGAATGAAAACACAATAATTCTTTCACTTTCCTTGGATGGTCCAAATGCCTTTGTAGTGGTGGCTTACTCAGATTGTGCTCATGAAGTCCTTAGCAATGGAATCTTGGCTACCTCCATCTCTTCTTGGCACCTTTGGCTTGTATCTTGGCTTGGCTTGGCATTAATTTGGAATTATAACACTATTTTCTTGTAGCTTTTGGAACCAATTTATGATTTTAACTTTGCATTAAAAAAGCTTAGAAATGATGTTGTGAGGCCTCATATTTATAGATTTTTGGATTTGATCAGAATCAACCTAAACCATCCATCTCAAGATTGAGATGTGTGGTTGAGGATTAATTCAATTTTTGGAATTAAGTTTATAATTATCCTCATCATGACATTAGAAGAAGGGGAAATTAAGAGGCATGGAGGGCATTATAGAAGCCATTGATGAGGCATGGGAGTAATGAATCTTGATATTTGTGGCATTTATGGCCTAGTGATATCTTCCCAAGAAATGAGGTTATTTGATGATGTAGATATTCAATATTCATTTCTAAAAAGAAGTATTCAACAAGTTTCCATGGAATTATTAATTAGGCCTTGATTTGGGTTAATTAGCTCTTAAGCATTATTAAGCACTTTGTGCACAAATTACTCAAATTGATCAGAATGACCTGTTATTAGTCCAAATTTTGATTGGATTGGAATTAGAAGGAAATGTCAAATGTATTGGAACCATATTCCTATTTAGGATGTTTCTAACAACAAATAACAAAGACACATGTCTTTTTCAAAAGATTTGATAGGGAAGAGCAATCCAGAGCACCCATGTGCAAATTTGGTTTTTTGACTCGAAATGAATTGATCAAAGTTAGCTGGTCCATAAATTGCATTGCCCCATTTAGGGATACCCTAGCCAAAATCAGCACTTGAATATGTCATTTTCTCATCATTTAGCATGTTTTAGTGTTTTTAAGCCAAATTGTACATTTTAGGTGGAAACTAGCCAAAACCCTGATTGGAGGTTATTGATGGCTAGTTTTAGGTGTCTACACCTCACACTCCACTTCCCTCATGTTCTTGTTGGAAATATTGTCATTGATGTGAAAGGTCTAAAAATATTGGTGACAAAGGCCCCATATCATTTAATGTCTAAAGGTGTTTTTAATGTTCATATCTTGGCTAAGGTGTGTTAATATTAATTAAATATTAATGAATATATTTTTTATTTCATAAAGTCAAAAGAGGACCCATGAAGAAGTCAAAGAGTCACAAGATAAAGATAAAAGAGGGAAAGGTCACATTTTTCCATGAAGAGTCACCTTGAGGAATTTGAAGAGTCATGAGATAAAGACAAAAGATGGAAATGATGCGTTTTCCCATGAAGGGTCACCATGTGACTTTTCATATGGAAAAAATTGAAGGGTCATGCAAGTTTGACACCATTTTCCATGTGAATTGAAAGGTCACAAAGGGTGAATGCCAAAGGTCATTTGGAATGCTATAAAAGGAGGCTTGGGAAGCCATTTGTAATAAGTAAGGAAGAGCATGGTTTGTAATTTTTATATCTAGCTTAGAAGAGCAGAAGAGAGAAAAAAAGAGATATAGTAGTGTGTTATCATTTGCTGAGAAAGCAACATTTAGAGATAGTGGTGTTTTATACCAAAAAGAGGTTGGCGCTCCTATGGGTTGGTGCTCACAAATCATTGATGTGTTGGTGCTCAGTAAAGGGGTTGGTGCTTAGCAAAGGGGTTGGTACTCCTACAAGTTGTTACTTGCAAACATTGTAAAATTGAGTTGGTGCTCATTTATTCACTTGAGATTGTTCTCTGTGGTTTTTCCCACTTTGGGTTTCCATGTAAAATATGGTGTTTCTCTCTCTCTCCCTTGTGTGGTGCATGTTATTGCTTTCAATTTTATTGCATATCTTGAATGTATGATTAAGTGGTTAAAGAAAAAGAATTTGATTAAGTAAAAGATATATCCCATGCTTAACAGTTCCCCTAGTTTTCCACTTCTTATTTTGAATCATCTATTCTTGAGTCCCTCATGACATGTTCTTCCTTGATTAGGTCCTCTCATGCTAGGTCTCCTCTACCATTATTCTTCTGTGCTTGGCAAGTTCTATGCCATGATACTCATATGTGCCATGGTCTTCCCACACCATGGTCCTCCTAGGCCATGCTAGTACTTGCATCAAAATGAACAATAGTCCCTTCACACTGCATGCCAAAAATGGAACAATATTTGTAAAAACTTTAGGGATCAACATCACCCCACACTAAGTCTTTAGTTCATCTTGGACTAAGTTGCACTAACATCTTCCAAAAAAATTGGCCCCTACTACTCGAGTTCCTTCTTTAGCCCATCTTAGTGGGACAATGCATCAAGGACTTTGGTAGTTATTTATTCAATGGCCTCCTTTGTTTTTTTTAGCTCCTCGGGCTGAGTTAGAGTCTCGTTATTTTTCACCTATTCATCTAGGGTTGTGTTGACTTCCTTTTGGACATCTTCTAAGTTAGAGACCTCTTTTTAAACCTATCATCAGAGTATGGCAAAATTTGTATTTATTTATTGACGATGTTTATTAATGGTGTCTTTTATTGTCTGAATGTCTTTAAATTGTTTTGTGTGCTTGACACAATCTTTTATTAATAAGGTAAAATCAATTGCTTGTTGCCTTAGGACCTTCTCATCATTGAGTTGGGCTTATACTATTTTATTTTGGCATGCCAAGTGTGAAAAAATGCCATCCAAAATAGGTATAACCTCCTGAACTCTCTCCAAAGTACTTTTGTAGATATCTTCCACTGTGGTGAATTTTGCAAGTATTTCTTGGGCCTCATCTCTAAGCACAGGGTTCTCCTTATTTTTCTTGAGCAATAACTCAACCAATGTTTCTAATTTTTTGATGGTAACCCCATCTAATGGTACACTATCCAAATATGTTATCTCTTTTTTCAAAATTGTCTTGTAAAGGTTTAAAACCTTTACCTTAGACTTGATGGCCTCTCAAATTTGATGCTTCAAGGAGGCCACTTCCTCAGCTAGCACTTGCTTTTTTGCATACATTTATACAACTCTACCATGTTTCTTTTCCATCATGCATTCATCTGATTCTAACAAAATATTTTGGCACATCATTTCTATGGCTAGTTTCAAAAATGTGGCATTTGTCATTATTGGTGAGATCCATTACAAATCAATCCTCATAAGGTTTGGTAGACCTAGAGCATTTGGGCTAGAAAAAATGTAGTCTAAAGGAATATCAAATTGGGGTTCTTCGCTATACATTTCCAAAAGGAAGGATAAATGATTCCTTGTTTCTATGGTTGTGTCCTTGGGGTGGAAATGCTTCCAAAGATAGAGGTTCTTTCCCTCTACGTTGAACTGGTATCAATTCATGTAGAGTGGATAGCCCTCTTTGTTTTTATTCCCCCTCAGTTGGCCCCTTTCCCCTTCTAAGTCTTGCTCAAGTTCACCTTCTTGATGGCTTTCAATGGCCATGTCATCCATTCCCATTATATTAGTATCAACTTGGTCACTAGATGGGACCTCTTATATTGGGGATGGAGTCTTCTCTGAGTCCAATCCCAAATTATGAATCTGTTCTTGAGAGGGGTCCCTTTGGTGTGCTTAAATTGGAGGGTATCATGGCACTGATTTGATGGTAGTATTTAGAGAAGGTGGAGGTAAAGGTGGTCATGGAGGAGGAGAAGGTGGGGAAGTTTGATGAAGATATAAAGGGTTTAGAATAGGTGAGTGGGAAGGAGTGGAATGAGAAGGTGAAGATGAAGTAGATGGTAATGAAATGTGAGATGGAGATGGAGATGAGTGAGGTGGTGAAGGTGAATGATGAAGTGGATAAGGTGAGGGTTGAGGTGGACATAGATGTGCTATGGATGGTCAAGAAGTATTGGGTTAGGAGGGTTTTGCCTCTACCATCTTTTATTGTTTTTGAGGCACTTACTACCCACTTGTGCTAGCACTTGGTTCTAGTTGTTTCTTTTTTACTTATGGTGTCTTAGGGAGCCTTTCCTTGGGGTCTCCATCATGAGGGTACTGATAGGGGTGTAACATGTAAAATATCTTATAGACCTACTCCCTAACTAAAATATTTTTAACCTTGATGTTGGTTAAGTCTATTTCCCCTATCTCTAAAAAGACCTTTTTGCCTAGATATATGAATATTTTCTAGAGGGTGTGGCACTCCACATCAATCCATTTTGCCTATAGTCTGATTGGTTGTGCATCATAAATCTTATTAATATAATCAATGAAGTAGTGCATAAAGAAGGCATATGGTAGTTTAATCCATGCTAAAAGTTTGCTTGAAGGGTTCATTCAAATGTGCACTAGGGAGTAGTGTTGATTCATAGTGAATCCTCCTTGATCAATGATCAGGGTGGGAAAATCTTTGGGAATATGCCATTCATTCCTAAAATATACCTTCAACCCATCAAACCAATACCTCATCTTCAAATTGTAGGTTGGGGTGATGTGCTATGGATAAGTGAAATCTTTGAAGCACTTGATAGGGGACTTGTGAGTGGGGGGTACACCCACTTCAATGATCTTGAGCTATAGTCAAGCACCTTGATCTCATCAAAAACCAATAATAAGAGGATATAACCACAAATAAACCTATACTTAGGCATCTTATATGCCTTCTTCACATATTCAAATATCTTCTAGGAAAAATACAATGCCCAATTATATTACATGCCTTAAACCACTTAGTGAGCAATGTGCAGGTGAGCCATATCCACCTCTTTCCATCGGTCGATCCCTCCAACATTGGTGTAAATGATCCACACTATGAAACTTTGGGTGGGATCCTTTAGGTTAATTATATGCATTTCATGCCCATATTTTTATTACATCATTGTGGTGGTGGTCTATTGGATCTCCTTCATATCTTCCAAGTCATCTAACACATTCACCCTTGAGCACTAAATCCCTATGACTTTGATTATCCTCTCTATGTTAATCTTCATGTTATACCCCATGAAGTGAATGTAGTCCTCATGAATGCACAAGAGGAGGAACTAAAATACCGTAGTAGGTTTTCCAAAGTATGGTAGTTCAAAGAGTTGAAAGAGGTCAGCCTTGTCCAGCTGGTTCTTGATGGACAAGTCATAGACCACTTGATTCCTAGTGTTGATGGTCTGGACTTGATAATAATTTTTCAACTCTACTTCATTGTCTAGTTGATGATGGTTTTAGTCAAAAATGGTCATAGTTGACACCTTAAAGACCCAATTTTCCACATGCAAGACCGACTCTAGGTATTGTATCTCTTCTATTAATAAAGATAGAGGAGGAGATGCTAGGGTGTTTTATGATGAAGTGCATGCACCTACTTTCCCTTCTTCACCATTCTGTGTTCTCTCTTAATTCTTCCACACTTTCCATCATGTTTTCTATGTATGGCACTTCTTCTGGTCTTTCTTTTGGGTCTCCAAAAACCTCTTCTCTTATAGGGAACCAAGCTCCTCCACTCACCTCTTCCTCCTCTAGTATGGTTGAAAGCTTTTCAAGTCTCTTAGCCTTTTTCTTTAGCCACATTACCCTTCATGGCACTCGAAGGTTAACCCATGGTTATCTAACATTTCCAAATGTGTTTTTGGTGGTGATCCAACTTGCCTTGGCTCTTGAGCTTCATGCTTCAACAATGGCAAAACCTGGAACCTATAACTTCAATAATATCCACTCTTACACACAAGTATGAACTTAGTAACCTCTCCTCTTTGCATGGAAACCACCATCATGTCTTTGTCAATATTTACCATCACTTTGTTCTACAATATATTTGGTTTCATTGATATTTAGTTCTCTTGTTCATTGATTGCACTTAGCACTCAAAGATTTAAGCAAGGTAAAGTATAAAATGGCTTTGACAAGCTTATTTTTAGGCCATAAAAGGGGATTTACCTCCATTAATTCTTTTCCTCCCCTTGTCACTTCTATTAATTAATGCATATCTTTTAACTACCTTCATACTTTGAATCTTGGAGTGAGCATTAAGTGCATTAACCAATTTATCTCATCATTCTACTCGCATGCTTCTTGCCATAACTAACATTATCACATTAATGATATATTCCTACCTACACCTTTCTTGGAAGTGGATGACAATTATGTCCCACCTTTCTAATGAAGTGGAAGAAATCTGTCACCTAAATGATATGAACCTTTCAAAATGCTTTCAAGGTACATTGAATGACTCGCATGCCCTTAATCACTTGCATGCCATAAATGACTTTTGTGCCATATGATCCTTGTGTGTTAACTTGTCTTGTGTCTTATATTCATTTGAATTATGCCTTACCCCACACTAAAAGGGTTCAGGGTCCTCCATGAAAACACAAACACAAACTCAAATTACATTAAAGAGTTACGTGCCTCAAGGGTAGTGCCTTTTATTGAAAGCAGTAAATCCTAACCTAATGGCCTTAAGCCTTATTGATTACAAAATTTGAACTAAATAGAATCACAATACGGCCAAAGCTGACTCCCATTATGTGTCATGGGAGAAATTATCTATCCATTCACTTTAGTTGGTAAGCTATGATAGGTTGAATGCTATGGACTATAAATGGTCCATCCTAATGGATGTAGAGCTTCCCAGGGTGGTGCATAAATTTGGAATCATATAGTAGAACTTTCATGAATGGAGAAAATACTTTATTATTTAGATGGCAATCATGCAATGTTTTCTGTTTATGTTTCTCAACATCTTGACTCTAATGGGTGAGGAACCAAGCCTCATCTAGTTTCATTAAATCATCGATCTAAGATTTTAAAGAGGCTTTATCATCCAAGTTTCCTATACGTGATATCTAGAGAGATGGTATTAGGTGCTCCACTAGCATGACTGCTTCCTTTTCATATACTAGGTTAAATGGTGTATTTTTATTGAGGCACTTATGTGTGGTTTGATAAACCCATAGTAATATAGATACTCTATCATCCCAATCAGTCCGACCAACATTATAATTTTTTTTCAGAATGGTATCAAGGATCTTATTGAAGGCTTTAGCTATTTCATAGGCCTATGGGTGGTATGGTGTCATCTTGTGGTGCATGACATGAAGTCAACTAAAAATATTTGAAACATCTCATTCAAGAAGTGGATGTCAAGATCACTAGTGAAGCTTTGGGGGCATCCAAATCATGCTATAATAGACTCCTAGATAAATCATGTGGTAGTTGCTATAGTATAGTCTTTTGTTGGCACTACTTTAGCCTAACACATGAGATAATCAGTTACTACAATGATGTACTAGAACCTATTTGTCATCCTACTAGAGTGATAGGCCCCACAAAGTTAATAACTGATTTCTTAAACAATTTTTAAGAAGGAATAGGGCACAACAACATAGCATATCTTCTATTCAATTTTCCTACATGTTGGTAGACATCATATTGCCTAACATAAGCCTTTGCATATTTAAATAAATTTGGCCACCAAAGTCCAACAAGCAAGACCTTATGCATGGTAGCCTCTCCAATGTAATGCCCTCCAACAATACCTTTATGTACTTCTCAGAGCACTTCAGGGTGCTCATGGTGCATTACATAGCGATGAAGCACCTCATCAGGGTCCATTTTGTATAGATCACTTGCTATGAGTTGAGAAGGTATGGCATGGACCTAAAGTTACTTTTTCTCTTGTGAAGTCAAGGAGTTAGGTGTGCAACTAGCATTGACGAATGTCGTAACATCTTCCATCTCTTCAAGTACCTGAGCAATTCAAAAAAGTTGTACGTCAATAAGATCATCTATTATGGCATGCAAGGGTTCTCTATTATCAATTCATGATAAATGATTAAGTCCACAGTTGGTCTTTCCAAGCTTTATTACTATAGATACTTCAAGGCCTCATGGTCTATATAGAATATAAATAGAGTGGCCAAGAGGTACTACTTAAAAAAATTTAGAGCATAAACCATAGATAAAACTTCATGTTTAGTGGTGGTATAGTTGTGT
Source organism: Torreya grandis (assembly GCA_037957365.1). Classification (NCBI taxonomy): domain Eukaryota; kingdom Viridiplantae; phylum Streptophyta; class Pinopsida; order Cupressales; family Taxaceae; genus Torreya; species Torreya grandis. The sequence continues at coordinate 157,416 of JARHVA010004584.1, forward strand.
TTTGTTGATGTCAGCGTCCTACTAGAAAATTAAATCAAGTGATCTAAGTTTCCATCACCTAGTTGTGCAAGTATCATGATAATTTCCATCCTATATGCATCAATATGGACATGAAAATGCTTTGTCCAATCAATAAATTGAAAGATAGGAGCTATAACTAACCTTTCTTTGAGTGTTTCAAAGGCTCCTTTATAAAAATTAGTCCATATAAACTATTCATTATGTTTTAAGAGCTCTTCCAAGGGTACAACAATCTAGCATAACCAAAAATGAACTTTTTATAGTAACCTATGTGTCCTAAGAAGGTGTGCACATCAAGTTGAGTTTTGGGTGTTGGCAAATAGATAATGATGAAGACCTTGGTTAGATCTACAAAGAGTCCCTCTGTACAAATGATATGCCCAAGGAGTACACCAAAAGGTGTCACAAATAGGCACTTCTTCAAATTCAAGGAAATTTGTAACACTCAATAGCACTCAAGCATGAGTCTCAAATTAACACAATGGTCCTTAATCAACCCATATACCATTCAATCATCTAAGTAGACTTGGAGAAACTTATGGATAAAATCTTTGAAAGCCTCAACTGCTATCCATGAGAACACTGTCAAGGCAATTTTTAACCCAAAGGGCATGATGGTATAGGCAAAAAATCCCCATTCAATAGTGAAATTTGTCTTGGATCGATCTTCCTCAACTATTTGGACTTGGTGGTACCCTAAGAACCCATCAATAAAAGAGTATATCTCACAATCGGTAACACATTTTAGGATTTCCTCTGCGAATGGTGTTGGAAAAGGATCTATTACACAAGATGCATTTAAAACATTGTAATCTACATAGATATGGATACACCCATCCTTTTTGATACTGATTACCATGGGACTCACCTAATCATATTCATCAATGGGAGTAATTACTCTGGTGTGGAACATGTTATCAATCTCCTTTTTTACGCACACCCAGAGGTTAGGATTCATCCTATATGGATGTTTCTTCACTAGGCAAGCATCGTTAATCAGCTTTATGTGCATCTTCCCTAGAGAAGGGTGAAATCCTTGCATTTTTCTATAATTTATTGGAAATACATCCTGATACTCTTTCATTAACTCAAAAATCTATGAGATTTTTGTCTTAGTCCAATAGTTTCTAATTGTAGCCATCTTAGGTTCTTGATCCATACCAATGTTACATTAAATAGTTTGAATGGGCCCATGATAAAGTTTATCCATTAGAGAAATGGTGTCCCAAAAATTTCATGAACCAGTACTTTTAGGGATGTTTAGATGGTTTGTCAAGGGGTTGAGTGAGGTAGATCCTTCACTTTCATCTACTTGGAAGATGAGTTTATGGTTTCTCAAGTTGATCTATTTATGGTGTTCTTCATTTAAAACTATCAATGGTATAATAAATGATGATGTGGGAGGCTCAATGAATAAATGTAAGGGTTATTCAAGTTCCTAATGATAATGGCACAACTGGTCTTCAAGGGGACTTGGATTTCAAATGATTGCTTTGTGCATGGCTTAAAGGGTGAGGTGCAAGTCCATCCTTGGTGAAAAGTAAGAAAGTGTTGAAGTCATGTTTTCCTTTAATAACTACCAGAATCTATTACCCATGTCCCTTTCTTCATGAATGTACCAATCCCATGCCCAAGTGCACAAAGTCTCATAGAACACATGGACGTAGAGGTACTCCAGTAAGAATGTTTCCTCAGCTCACCATATTATCTCACAAGCTTTAATGTGAGGTTTAGGTGATTTCACGCCACTGTAACTAAGTAATATGATATTATTGTCATGGTGAAATCTATGATGTAGAGTAGTTCACACTTGATCCTAATATAAAATGTGTTCTTTATGAGTACACACCATCTAGTAGTGTTACCATAAAAAATGTGTTCTAAAGATCTCATCAAATCATTTTTGATATCATAGAACTCTTTAAGGCACTATACAAAGTCATGCACCTCCATTTGTCCTTAAAACTATGGAGTGTCATCTAGTCTCTCCATTAGTGATCCCTCTAGTTTCCCTCTCATTGCTAAACCCATCAAGTGCATAAACTTGTGGCATTTAGGGAGATGGCACAAGATGCTTTCTCCTATGTTTACGATGATGCACAATCTCTCAGTAAGATCATAGTCACCATGGGACCAATAGTTACAAGTATTACTTGTATCTAAGATAGATTGGTTGTTCATCCATAAAATAATACCATTTGACATTAGATCATGTTGTTCAACATTCTGAGTAGTCACATTACATAAAGTGTTGAGGTCTTCATTAGAGCTCACGGGCTCAATATAGTGTGGTCCATGTGCTAGGTCTAAGGGTATTACCATGTGTTGATCAATATTATCAAAGCTAATGTATCCATTTTTAAATCTTAAATATACATGATTCTCATTACACCAAGGCCTTCCCAGTAAGGCTGGATAGTCATCAGCTTTGGCCAACTCCAAAACCTCAAAATCTACTTTGAAGGGAACCCCAAGTATGTCAATGATGGCATTTTTGAGGACTCTAATAGGATATGCTCAAGTCTTATTTTCCATGAACAAGACATCAAGAGAGGGTTTCAAGGTTATACTAGACATTTTTTCCAAGTATATTTAATGAAAACATTCACCTCCATGCTAGTATCTACTAGAATATCCTAGATTACCCATCTGTTGATTATTGTATTAACTAATATCTCTCCATATTCTAGGGAAGAAGAACTAGGAATTTCTTGACATTGAACATGATTAAAATAGTGATCTTCAATTTGTCAAATGAGGTGAGGGTGGAATTCATTTGGTATGCACGCTTGACCTTTAAGCCAAATGTTGAGCTGGGAAATGATGTCTTCATTAAGCATACATTTACATAGTTCCTAGAAATTATCCCGCACCACAAGAGGTTTGGCTTCTTTTTTCACTATGACATGTTGTACAACATCCTTGTCCTTGAGGTATTTAATATCACCTTAGTTATTCTCACACAATCACCATCGTATCTTGATGGACATTCTTTTACTATTGTGTATTATGATATTTTTTTGCCTATGGTTCTTCCTGATGTACTTTCTTGATCGAGTTGGTTATGGATTGAGTTTGGCCTTCACTAAAAGTCATGATATTTACTTGTTACACTATGGGGATGGTAATTCATGAAAATAATTGTGGTCTATCTATGCAAATCATGTTGGCACCCTTTTCATTTTGGTCCTTAGTGATGGCTACATATATATCAAGACGCTCTTCCAGTCGATGATCTTTTTTGCAAAATGCATAGGTTGGGTACTCTGGTTAATCTCTTTGATAGAGGTTTGGTAAACCACATTTGTAATAAGTTCTTGGTGGAAATTGACCACCTTCTCATCCTCATCCTCTCCCTCACCTATGGTAGCCACCATTGTCTTGAGTATTGACAACCTATGTTTGGTGTAAGTTATGCACTCGAGCTTCATGGATATCATTGATCAATCAATAATCATTGGTATCATGTGTGTAGGCATTACAAATATTAAAATATCTAGATACCTTAGTGTTTGTATCTCATTGCAAAAGTGGACAAGAATAAACATCACTTTCTTCATGACAAATCTCACAAGTTTATTTCAATACTGCATGAATGTTCTTGCATGAGCAGTTATTCTTTATGTGCCCTTTAGTCTCATAGTCAATACACCAGACACTAATACATGTCTCATGTGCATTATTTGCTATCAAATTTTCAAGATGAGATGCCATGGATGTTATTTATGCCACCATAAAGGTAATAATCATGATATCCATACTTTTGACCACTTCAGTGTGGAAGGCAGCTTCTAACACCTCATGCATGTTTGTGAAGGTTCTTTGTGACAAATTCCATTGAAAAGGTAGAAATAATCCTCCCAAAAACCATTTTACATGCTAAGCAGTACTGATTTAAAATGATAAATTAGAAAGTAGGGTTTTGAATCATGCATCATATTCATGTACGCTCTCTGTAAGTCCCTATTTTATGTCTTTTAGTGTTGCTATACTTTGTTATTCAAGCTCAAGAATGTCAAATTATTACAACAAGGTTGATTTGGGCTGGTAATAGTTGACCATTACTTATTGAGGGTTGAATTTGTAATACCATTTTTGCACATGCTCTAAAAGTGTGGTTGTAAACTGTATTGCCTTGTGTTCAGAATATGTGATGTCACACACTCTCCAAATTAATTCACATTTATGAACATGCTCATTTGTATTCTCTACCCCATCATATTCATTTAAATGCAATGTCATCTCATAGTAGACCATAGTGGGTTGTGGTTGATCAGGTGATTTCTGGGAAGATCCAGCTCTAGTTCTAAGAGGGGGTCTGCTTCCTCTAGTGCCTCCTCCTAATCCTCCTCTAGTGCCTCCAGTAGTAGTGCCTATGGGCATAGGTGTGGTAGAGGGTTGATTTCCTAGGTTTGGGCCTATATTCTAGACTTGAGGGCCAGATCCACTAGGCATCCCAAGTTGTGCCATAGAATTCCCTTAAAGAAGGAAATATGTAGATTCTAGATTATCACCTAATGGTATAGTTTCAATCTCCCTTACCCATTCAGTTTCTAACTTTGTATTTTAATATCCTAATTTTGTATATGTATTCTATCTAACTCAAAGGCATGAGCACACACTATGGTGGGGGAGCCTGGTTGATTCATACTTGGTTCATCATCTCCTGGTCTAGCTCATTTCTCCTTCGAAGGATAAAAGTGGCAAATGATGTAGCTCAAAAGTGATGGGTTCCTCATGCATGTCCACCTCCTACAACTATTTAAATCACTCCTTGAGGTTTCTTGATCTCTCCTCATGCCACTAACTCCCATGATCCTCTTTTGATATTCATCATACTTCCATTTTTGTAATGCTCATTGGATTGCTACCATGTTGAACCCACAATCCTTAATTAACTGTTAGTTTCCCCTACCTACTATGTGGCTCATGCACAGGAGATTTTAGCTTTTCATGGGTAGAGTTTCTAATCCAAGGTCAATAATTATCTTCTTAACTTTGAAATAAAATAATGATAAGTAGCATCCCCTAGACTCTCATAAAAATTGGAAATTTACCTCCTTAAGACATGTATAGGTGGTCACCACATACTCCAAAATGTATCTATTCCAAACACCTCTCCACCAATAGTTAACTGCCCATATCTAGGGAACTCCAAGTCATGCTAAACTCCTATGCCATTCAAGTGTCCATGATTTCCTTCATCCAATATTTTGATATCATCCTTGAGCATATGATAAGATCCAATAATGCAAGAGAACTGGGACCTCAAAAAATAAAGTCTCATATAAAGAGTTTTAGAGATTCTACTCTACCCACTGTTGTGCAAAACTTCTTGGTTCAAGATATAGAACTGTAAATTTGTCTTCGATGCTGGTAACCTATTCTTCAATATTCTCTAATGTAATGCACTCAAACATTTCCCATGATTATGCTTCAATTACTTCATGTCTCGATAGTGGAACCAAAATGTTGGATTCACTTTAGTTAGTTCTACTACGACACTAAAGCTTCTCCCCAATAGGCTAGCACACTTGCCCTTATCACACAATAGATAAGTCTCACGTGCTCACCTAAAGTGTGAAGTAAAGACCAATTCTTGAATGATTTGAAACATAATGTTATATGTTTTTTCATCTCTTGTAGTACAAATCTTAAGTTATTCAATACCATAAATATACCACTATTATCCATAGTGTCCCAGACTTAACTACTATGATAACTAGGATCACCATTATTATTCAATATTAGAAATAAAGGGAAAAGATACCCATGACTTAGAAATAAAACATATTTATTATTAAACACTTAAAATATTCATGAATCATCACAAGTTATGTCAAATACTAACTATTCATTGATTGCTTAATAGATTATAAGACAAAATGTTGTATCTATGCTCCAAAGGTCCACACACTCAAATGATTATAACAAGGGTTTTTATACTTATTTTTCCCTAACCAAGTGTCAATATTCTAACTATCATGGATAAATGGCACATGGACTCCAAACATGCTGAGAGTCATGGCTCTTACAACTAGTTGTTCCTATAAAATTGAGCCTTTGTGCCCCTAGATGCTTATTCTAGTTATGTTCTGGAAGCCAAGTATTCCATTCCTCATAGGCTGGTACATAACCTTAAATCTATGAGGTCAAAGTGTCCTACTCAAGGTACTCTTCTAACTAATCTTTCATTCCTCATGCTCTTCTTCTCTTGTGTTCCCCTAGTCTTCCACTTCTTGTTCTGAGTCCTTTATTCACAGGTCTATCATGACACATTCTTCCTTGACTATGTCCTCTCATGTTGGGTCTCCTACACCATTGTCCTTCTGTGCTTGGAAATTTTTGTACCATGATAATCCTACATTCCATGGTCTTCTTAAGCCATGCTGGTACTTTCATCAAAATAGACAATGGTCCCTTTATGTTGCATGCCAAAAATGAAACAATACTTGTATAAACTTTAGGGGTCAATAGGATCTTAGTGCATAATGGTCACTTTATGGATTTAGCATTCCTTTAACCACCTCTTAGAGGTTATGGTAAAATCAACCCTTGTAAAATTTTATTGTTTTAACCTTGAAAAGTACTAACGGGTCCTAAAATTTGAACATTTATGCAAAATCAATAAGGTGGTACTTGCTGAAATGCATGCATTTGTTAGCCTGTAATTACAAACATGCTATGGTTCAATTATTATTTCTGTTATACCTATTAGAGATATTTTGGGATGAATATTTTTGTTTTATTTTAAAAGCATAATTGGAATGTATGTTGATTTTATGCTCTAATAGAGTAACATAAAGCCTTGATCAAGCGGTATTAAAAATCCTAGGTACCCACTTGACTCTTGGATACAATGATGAAAGTTGGGTAATGCCCTCAGATGGATGATTTTTGATGGTGGGATTGGTATCTCTAGACCATAGTGTAAGCTCATGTGTGTTAGAAAACATGTTTTAATCCTTTGGGTTGAATGTGATGCCTATAATGGCTTCTCTGATGTTTAGTGTGGTTGGTGTGGGATGCTGCACTAACCATGAATGGTTGATGATGAATTAGAGTAACCATAACAGTATGGATTACTACCTTTATGAAATGGCATTCTATAAAAAATGTTATTAAGTATTATGTATGTGGCATAATGCTTTTAGTGGAAGATTCCACTCTTAATTTGGGATTTTAGTTACAATCTAGTTAGATTGGATGATTACAATTATTGACTTTATGTTGTAGGTCTGTGACACAAAGATATTAGTGACCTTGGTAAAGCTTTAAATTTAGATTGTTAATCTGATTTAAAAATTCAATTTTTAACTTGTTGAACTATGGTTGTATTTTTCTACTTGGAAGTGTCAATAGTACTCTTATTAGAAAGCATTTTAAGGTAAGTATAGGTTGTTATGTTTTAGAACACTGTAGGATCATGATGTTTAATTACCACCTTCATAAGTGGCTAGAATAGTTAATAACAATAGTGTTTTATTGAAATTAATAGATGTTGCCTTGGAATTTTGATTGATTAATGAAGGCATATTTGGTTTGTTGAACCTATTGGTAGCTGGTTTTGGCAAATTTTAATGTAATTGATGGCCTTTTAAGGCATGAGATTAGAAAAAGTCCAATAAAGTTGGGATATTTGGTTGAATATTCTATTTTAAAAGTGTTTCATAAGTATTATCCCTCCATATCAGTGTCATAAAGGACACATGAAGGTAGGAAGGAGGCCATTACTTGGCCTAATGTAATGAAAAATGTGGTTTTTCTAATGTCAAAAAATATGAATGCTAGCAAGATAAGGATAAAGCATTGCCACCCCTCAATGGGTGGAGATGTTGTGAAGTAGTGATAATTGGTTTAGTTGGACATCTTTAAAGAATATTGTTCTTGATTATTAATAGTCATTGGGAGGATTCCTCTTTAAGGAGGGGAGGATGTCATGACCCGACTTTATGGCCTATTATAGATATTTGATTATTGCTCATTTTTAGCATATTTTGATAGCACTTGGACTAATGACAATTGATGTTGGTTTTGTTTTAGATGTTGATATGTGAGATACCTTGGGCAGTCATCATGATAATGTTACATCATGGTTGATGCTCATACTTGGTTCATTATATATATATATATATATATATATATATATATATATATATATATATATATATATATATATATATATATATATATATATATATATATATATTGCTTATACTAAATTCATTTTATCCTATTATATATTATGCTTCAGTTAGTTACATTATGATACGTTATTGATATATCATGTTTCATTGATGCATATGGATATTGATTAATCTTGTAGCTATTGATTTTGTTTTCACAAGGCAGGTTTGGGTTCATGGTCATCAATATTGACTCTGGTTCTATTTACAACTATCGATGACTATGTTTAATTATTATTTTATGTTTAATGATTCATTATAAATTCATTATTATTTATTATTTATATCGACATTATTCTAGTATTGATAATGTCTTATTTGGTAGATGTAGGAACCAGGCTATGAGCTAGGCTTGGTGGTGGGTTTGGACATCTTAGGTATACTCACGAGGTGATTGAGCAGTTGATATGTTACTCTGATAGGTATAACATGTATGATATGATATTGAGCCACCATCATTTATATTTTTATTGTGCTATCATTTTTCATCTTTCATTGATCTTACCATATATTTATGTGTTATTATAGTTCTTTTCTTGGAATCAATGAATTTTGATATCATTATTGCTCTTATCTGATCCTCGATGTGCTTAGTGTTAGTTTTTTGTATCTTGGTTATCTTCTTTGGGTGTCGTGGACCCTTAATTATTAATTCATATGGAGTGTATTGCATCCTAGCTTGTTATGATTTTGGGTATGACTAGATTGTATTGGGTCTCTTGTCTTGGAAATGTCATCATGGAACCTCCCTTTGTGGTATTCAACTTAAACATGATCATGGTCAACATAACGACTTATTGATTTTTATATTATTAACTGACTTTATGATTTTTTTAATCATATTATTTTAATGATTTTAGTGGGTATTATTATTATCTTATGGATTTAAATTAATTATTTTTATTTTTATGACTTTATTGATCGATTGAAGGACCTGGGATTGTTGTTGACCTTATTAATTTTGATAATTAATATTATTTTAATGACTTTGTTGCTTTTGTTGTTTAAGGTGGATCGACCCAAGGAATTATTAATCATTATTTTATTTTATTTTAATTTTTTTGTGTCCTTTTGATTTGCTATGTTGACTCACCCCAGGAAGTTTTGGTCATTTTTTGCCCTTTTATGGAGTATGTGTGGGATTGATCAAAACCCTATGTTGGACACTTGGTGTGGGGGAGAAAAAAAGAGGAAATGGGTGGTCTAAGAGGGGCCACACATGGCAAGAGAGGATATTGGGAGATTGAAGGCCTACTAGATCTGTGCCCTGGGGGTTTGTGGATGAGTCAGGATGGGCATAGGCAGTAGCTTGTTGAAGCAAGAAACCCATGATTTTCACCATGGCACCTTATAATTTTTATAGGTAAGTTATGTGGTGGAATTTTATAGTGGGAGTGTAGTTTGATTATATTATTTCCCCAATGGAATTTTATTGAATCACATCAGATTCATGGGGAAATTTTGAGACTTCCTTATGAATCTATAATGGCCTCCATTCGATTTTAAATCAATTTTCTCTCCTTGTTGGGTGCTATAAACTATTATGGCTTTTGATTTGTGATTTTATTTTTATCAAAATAAGAGAATTTTTAAGTTGTGGGTTTATGTATTCCTGTTGGACACTATAAGATTATAGTTAGACTTTTGAATTTTGTGACTACATTTATTAAAAAGTGAGAGAATTGATCAAGGGTTTTTGCAAATTAGACTTCTGCTATATGTTTAAGTATTAACTAGAATACTTGTGTTGCCTCCAAACTAGCTTAACTAGAATTTTAATTGTAATGCCCAATTGGTCTCTTTGTATGGTTCTATTTTCTATTGATTTAGTTGATTTTTATTAATTATTAGAAGAGTTGCTAGATATTGTATGTAGTCCCCTGCATAACTAATAGTGCTAATTGCAATGCCCAATTGGGTTTTTTATTATTGGCTTATTTTCTATTGATAATGTTTTGCTAGATATCACATGTAAATAAGGATATATTTTTTGAAGCTTTAATGCTTTCCTTCTATATGATTATATTTAATCTTGTTTTGCTAAATATCATATGTAAATGAGAATAAATTCTTTAGAAGATTTGATGTCTTCCTAATTTATGACTCTATTCATGATTCAAAAATCTTTGGCTGTTACTTGACACCATACCCTCTACTTTGCATATCTCTTTTCTAGATTTTAAGTATTGGGTTATAATAAAATTGATTTATCCTTATTGAGTGTACCCTCCTATTTTTACTCCTATTGTTTGGAGTGTATTTTTACCCAAGCAGTTGGGCTGAGTTATCAGTTATGGACAGTGAATTATTTTATTTTGATTTGTTAAAATGATAATGCAATTTTCTTGGTTTCAAATTTGTTTAAATATTCAAAGGAATTAAATTTTGGTTGTACATGGTTATTTTTAAGCCAAACTAAGTTTATTTTCTAGTAAGGAATGATATGCATTCCCTCTTTTTGACTCGATTCAGTTGATTTGGTTATTGTCAATTGAATCCATTGTGTTTAATCCATTTACACTCAAGTAAGCCTCTTGGGTTGAGCAATAGACTTGGCCAGACCTTTTGGTCTTATTAAATGGATATGATGGATCCTGATTTATGGTGTAAATCATCTTCTATAAAGATTTAAGGTATGCCTTGTGTATTACTCAAGCCAATTGGTTCGGTTGAGTGTTATGGTTTTATGTTGACTATATTGATTATCTCATCCTTTGTTGACTATTTTTATAATTATTTAATGGTGGCTCAGTATCTTTTATATATCTTTTACTTTGCTCGAGTTCATGATTGTCAAAACCCTCCATCAAGCTGATAGTTGGGGTGGTAAGGGTCACCAATGGTTGGGTTCATAGGGATGGTTTTGAGGGGTGTTATCCTTATCATGTTCATCCTATTCCTTTAATGCACCTATATTTCATGTGGCAACATGTTTCTTGATCATGTCAATTAATACATGGTTTTGGGTTGGCATGTTAGATTGTAGTTGGTTGTTCATCTTATGTACCAGTTATATTTCCTTGCATTATGTAGTTTTGTAATATTTATTAGGTTGAATGGAAAATATTGTATATAATGTTGTTATTGGCGGCATTATTGATGGTGGTAACTTGGTTTATTTATTTAACTAGTTGTGATTATTCCTCTTAACATGCATATATGTTGGATTATTTTTATTACATTAAAACAATAGTTATAATTCTTGATTGTAGTAAGTTATGCTTAACATTTATATGTTGTTGTATACACATTGGGATAACATAGCGATATATTTATTGATGTAAATTAAGCATGAAGTTGTAAAAATTAATGTAGGAACAACAATATCTATATTCTCTATAGCCCTTAAATTCAAAAGAAAACAAGCTGGTATTATCTTATGATATGCTGAAAACATTTAGAGGTTTTAAATTCTCTTGATGGAGTTGTGTATATATATAGATTCCATGATGAATATTATCTAGTGACATTCTTATGGCATGGAATGCTAATTTAATATATATATATATATATATATATATATATATATATATATATATATCATGTTTATGACAAAGGCTCAATGTTATCTAATTACATTGAATGATATTGTTATTTCAAAATTTGAGATAGAAAGAGAGATAGTATAGTTAGTTGTCTAATATGATTAAGTGCCTATGATCACCTCATAAGCATTATAGTTAATAAATGTTAAGTAATGAACATAAATATTAGTATTATCATTATCTTAATTTATGGAAACAGAATATCATTAGTATGATCAATGTTTCTCTATTCTTAGCAATGTTCTACTTATTAAATGAATGAATGTTTAGATAGAATAACTTTGTTGTGATTTTATTCATATAAATGCATATTTTTTCCTTGCATTATTAAGATGGGGTAGAGAAGTTTCCAAGTAACCCCTTGCATGCAAGGTATGCACATGATAATGTGAATGAATCCATTGCCAACTAAACTTGACCTTTCTCGATTTCTCTCTTCGTGCCTCGAGTGAGCACACAAGGAAACTTATTTGATGTGCTAGTGTGTAAAATAGAAAGTTTAACTATTGAAATGTGCAAAAGGACTTGCACAAGGGTGACCCCTAGACTATCCAACATTTTGGTTTTCTTTTTAGGACTGGTTGAATTTTTTTGATGCAATGGTATGGAATGATGATGTTCTAGATTTACTTATAAAATATTGATTGTTGGTTAGATTAGTTGGAGGAGAAGTTTTTAACGAACCATCCCAACCATAAAAATCAAAATATAAGGGAATGGGTGGAAGAAAACCTATACGATAAAATTTATGAGGTGTTTTTCTATGAACTAATAATGCATTTTCATGCATGGCTTATAGCATATATTGAGAACAAGAGTAGAAATTATGGATGCAAATATTATTGGATGGAGAAACTAAGGAACTTGGATTTAGTTTCAACTAAAGTGATTGATATTTGGTGGCATGGGATATTGAATAGCTACGTGTTGGAGTTTTCCTTATCTACATATTCTTGTCTAGAAGAGGCCAAATATCATTTTTTTCATAAACCTAGAGGCTTGTACTTGAAGCAATTATCACTAGAGATCAAGAAGTTAATGTTGGATAGCAAAATAGAGAACTTGTCAACTACACATGTGAGAAGCATGAAAGTTATAAGGTTAAAAGGGCATGGTTTATGAAAAGTAGTAGGGAAGGAAGTCTTCAACAAGGATGAACTAGGTGAACATGATCTTTGAAGGTACAATTATGATGAAGCTTGAAAGGAAAGTGATGGCCGAAGATGACCCTAGGAAAAGGAGAGGGTCTAACTCAAGAGATTTCTTAATAACTCATGCATATCAAGAATGGCATGAGGGAGACTCTTGCTTAGAGGATGTGTGCTCTAATGATGAAGAAGAGCATGCTAGTGAGTTGGAGTGAATCATAGAAAGAGAAGTTGAATTGCCAAATGGGAAAAAGACCTACAAGAAAATATCAAGGAGGTTCCTATTTCTCATCTACTTGAAGTTCTTGTTCATGTGATTCACCCATAAATATAATAAATCAATTGATATGTTGTCCCACTTTCAGGATTAAGATGTTTTTTGTACATTAAGGATAAATGAGTTTACTAGAGTAGATAATTCCTTACCAACTGATCAGACTGGTGGTTGCATAACCCATGAGAACTTCATGTCCAAATATGTTTGGCATGCCACCAATAGGATGGGTTCTAACCCATTAGACAAGTATTATAACACAAGGTGGGAAAAAAGGGGTTAGAGGACTAGGGATAAGTTACGTGGCCTACCAAGTTGCATGAGGGGCCTTAATACAACTTATTGTGGTAATTAGTGGAGCTGTGTCATTCATTAGAGTAATAAGAGGTACCCCTAGGGGAATCCAAATTTTAGGTGCACCATTATATGGTGCACCATTATATATTGCACCAGTACAACATGTGTCTCAATCACTAGCTAATATTGTACCTACTCCTCAGGTCTTTTATGAGATATCACTAAGTTTCTTTGACTAATGTAAAGCATAAAATGATGTGAAACATGTTCATAAGTGTTAGATTATATGGTGTGAAAAGGGAGTTACCTTGTCAAAAATTAAGGTAATTTAGTTTTCAATGACCTTTATGAATTGTGCCCATACCTTTTATAAAAAAATTGACCCAATCCAAACCATGGTGGACTATGGCCTTATGAGGATATATTTCTTAAAGGAATTTGACTTTCATGAGTTTGAGAAGTAAAGTATTACTACACTAAAGGAGATTGACTAGGACTTGACAAAGAGCATTCATACCTATGTTACATATAAGACTCTAGTGTCCAAACTCTCCTATGAGCTTCATCTAATATAACAAACACAATCGTTTACTAGAGGGTTGATTGTACCCTTTCAATACACCATGTCAATGTAGTCATTCATTGAACCTTTAGAGGCCCTAAAAGTGGTATTGAGAGCTAACATTGTTAGAGGCACATAAATGGGAGTTATCCCATTCATGGAGGCATATATTACTTTAATGGCTTCCTAGATTTAGAAGATTACAACAAATAATTCCCATGACACTAGGAGTAGGTTATGGTGTGTAGAAGATGAAGTTGAAAGGCACAATAAGAAGAAATACCCTAGATAAAATGTAAGGGCAATGTTTATTTCCTATAAAATATATCATGAGGGCCATGACATGTGAAATTTACCTCTCATACAATGTGGTACTCAAATAAATATCTCCCCATGATACAAGATTTGTGATGCATCCACCCATAACACTGAAGATTATAGGGTGATTGATGAAATCCACAAGGAAAGATATTGAGGCATGTGACAGGCCATTGTAGACCATCTAATTAAATGTCATGGTGATTATGGGAAAAAAAAATTATAGAGGTCATGATGGGGGACATAAAGGTGGAAGATTTCCCCCACACACTTGTTATAAGTGTGGTTTGTCAGACCACTACCAATGTAACTACCCCAAGTATCCAACATGTGGGTATTAGTGAGGTGACCATAAGGTCAAAGAGTGCCTGGACTTATATGCAAAGCTCATGCATAAGGAAAGACCTAAGAATGTAGCTGACATGATTAGGCTAGATTAAAACTCTGAATAGTGGGTTCTAAAATGCCAAACTAAGAATAATGTTAACCATAAGGTGCATATAATGACTCGTAGTGCCCTAACTATGCAACTACAAGTTGTTTAAATTGAAAAGGCTAGGATGGAATGCAATCTAAGGAGACCCAAAGATAAGGTGGCACATCTAGAACCTTCCATATCACCTTATCTAAATAATTCACACTAGAAAGAGGTGTTGCACAAAGCCTTGGATGTCATCCAAAACCTACAGGGTGAATTGCAATATCTGTGTGACTTAGAAGAAAAGTCAAAGAAAGGGATAAAATCCAAATCATAACCTAATAAGTAGGAAAACAAACTTATTGTTGTATTAGTTATCCTATGCATTGAGGGAATGGTTCTTATGCTAAATAAATTGTTCTCTAAGGTAAAGTAACTCACTAATGTATCCTCACTAGATTTTATGCAAGGGTGTGAATTGAAGATAACCTAAAATATAAGCTATGATTGAGAACTACTTGTGGATAAAGACATCAATGGATGGTCATTATGTGACATTCTAGTAGACATAAGCAAATTTAACATCCTCACAAGAGATGCATAGTGCAATATGGTCAACCACACCCTATGAACCTTATCACATGTTTTGTTCATGGTAAATAAAACCCAAGCCTAGCCCATGGGAATCCTACCCAATATTGGTATCGAGATATTAGGTGTAAATTTCCAAGCAAATTTTGAATTGATTGAGCTTACCAAATTAGACAACTACCCAGTCTTACTTGGTATACATTGGTACTATACCAATAATGCAAACATGCACTTCAAGAAATGATACATGAGCTTTGATAAAGGAAAAGAACATGTAGTTGTTCCATTTTTAAATGATTAATACACCCTATCTTTAGAGTGTTGATTTGGAAGAGGAAATAAATAACATATATAACATCACAATACAAGGGGTAACAAATCTTGAACTAGGTGAGAATAACATCTTATGTTGGGATGAAACATAGTTTGTTTATAACACCACAACCATTACCTATGACCGATGGGTGTGGGATTATTATGATGTAACCAACTAAAAATGTGGCATAGTGAGGGCAAGACCCCAATATTTGTGTACTCAAAAGGCCCTACATGACAAAATAAATCTCAATTCAAATGGAAAGTAGATATAGATATCACACACACTCATCACATCCAAGGTAAAGAGAGTGTTCTACATTAACAAAGGAAAGCTTGTCACATTTCCCAAATATGACAATTCCATAGATGTTATCCCATTTGTACATGTCTTGAAGGCATACATCCCCAAGTAGAAGGATCACATGGGTTCATTAGTGTACACCTTGAATAAAATTATTTCACACTATTGGGTTATACACAAGCCAAGTCTTCCAACTTGTATAGAAGTCAAGAGTGATAGATGCTCAAGGATTGAGCAGAAAAACAACTACAAATGGTTACCCACACATAGATTTGACTCATATTGATGGGTGAATGTATATGAATGTGAATAAAAATGGATGAGATGCATGCCTTATATCTTGGTAGAGATGTGGGTTCATGTGTTCTATTGAACCCTAAAGAGTTGGGACCACCTATGGTATGTCATGAATGAGACATGTCAAAAAAAATAGTAATTGGATAGCTCTAAAATAGAAGTTCACCCATACCTTTTCCTTCTTTTCATCCTATTTGTGACTAGTAGAGTCACTGTAGTGTGTTCACCATGTCATCATGGAAGAATGGTCAGATAGATGTGTAGTGATAAGGGACTTACCCTATCTAATTTATTTCATGAATGTGAGGTAAAAAAACTCAAGTGGAGATGATGATGCAATATGTATGAATCCAAACTAGTAATCCATGACCAAAAATTACAAGTGTATGTGTAGGGTGGAGGAAGAACCCCAATAAAGTGACCCTAGTCACTTATAAGTTGAAACTTCTCAAGGAAAACAAGAATTAGTAGACACATAAGCCAATAAACACAAGTGATATAATTAACCCTTGAATATGACCAAGGTGAACATTGTCTTAGAGGAAGAAACCTAAGATCACCACCATTAGAGATTATTAGTTTGAAGCAGAGCTTAAATGCATCATAGAGATACTTTGGGAATTCTAAGACATGTTCCCTAGAGGCTACCATGAGATGAAGTGAGTACACCCTTCATTAATAAAAATAATGATCAACCTAGTTATTGATGCATGACCCATGAAGAAGCAACCATATAGGATGAAATCTAACTTTCATTCCAAGTAAAAGAGGAGATTGAAAACATGTTGGTTTTCAGTGTGATCTATCTAGTTTGTAGTCTAAGTGTGTGAGCCCAATGGTCATTACCATCGATAAGGATGGATGCATATACATATGTGTGTACTAATTCCCCCTCAATGCCACATGTGTCACTAACCCTTTTCCTACCCCCTTTACTGAATTAATATTTAAGGGAGTAGAAGGTTACGAGGTTTACACTTTCATTGATGGCTTCTTAGGCTATCACCAAGTGCAAATTGAGGAAGAAGACAAACCTAAAACCACCTTTGTAATAGAATGGGGCTCATTTTCTTACAATGTTGTGAATTTTAGCTTGAATAATTCACCTATTATCTTAGACTTTGTCTATCATTTTCTCCAAGTTTATCTGGATGACTCGATAGTCTATGGGTTGGTAAAGAATCACCATAACAAATTGAGACTCATGTTCAAGTTTTATCGCTAGATTCATATATCCCTCAACCTGAAGAAATGTATTTTTGAGACACCATTTGGTATGTTTTTGGACCATTTTATTTATAAATACAACCTCCTTATTGATCCTACCAAGGTCACCATCATTATTTAGTTAGAGTCACCCACCACTCAATAGGAAGTGCACATGTTCTTAGGGCATACAAGTTATTATTGGAAGTTTATTCATCATTATGTCAATATTTTAGCATCAATCAAAGAGTTCCTAGTAAGAATGATCCATTCACATGGGGTGAGGCACAATAATATGCTATTGAGATATTAAAGAATAAATTACATGGCATGTTAATATTGAAATTTACATACTATAACACCTTGTTCTATATGCACATTAATATTTTGGGCACCTTAAAATTACTCTAATAAGTAAATGAAGCAATTGGCTATCTGTGCACCTAATATCAACTTATTATCAGGGAGCCATACCATTTAGATCATTAAGAAGTCCTGATTTAATATATTTTAGAACATGAGCACATCAATGTGTTACATGATCGATATGAAGGCATAGTTGGTGGCCATTTCACTGATGAAGCCACTACTCGTAAGATATTTATATCTAGCCTTTGGTGGCCTACCATGTTTAAAGATGCAAATGAGTATGCAAAAAAATGTGATATGTTCCAAAGGACTGAGAACCCAAATCACAAAGATAAGATGCCCTTGATATCCATCCTAGCCCAAGAAAATTTTGAAAAAATGAGTTATTTATTTTGTGGGTCCAATATCCCTAGCAGCATGTAAGACTAAAGTGTGCTACATTATCACAACCATTGACTATATCAGTCATTGGCTTGAGGTCACAAAAATGAATAATTTCACAATACCCATAACAATGTGCTTCCTATGGGAAAATGTAATTATCCAATATGGGTTCCCCAAGTTTGACCAATGACTGGGATACTCATTTCATAAATGAGATAGTGCACATTATGTTATTTGAGTTCATGATCACACACTGTAAAAAAAATCCATACCACCCACAAGAAAATGGTATCGTAGATTCTTTAAATAATATTATGGGAAATACATTGACCAAGATTTTTTATGTAGGGAACAAATACAGAGATGACCATGTGTCATGAATATTATGGGCCTACTAAATAAGCTACAAGTGCCTCAATAAGTCCACCTCCTTCTAGCTTGTGTTTGAGATAGAGGTAGTTCTTATTATGTAATTATTAGTTCTAACCCTATGAATCACATGCATTGGTCAACTAGAGGATAAGGAGTCACTCAATGCATGCCTATAAGACCTCATACAACTATATGAAAAGCACATTATTAATCAATCAAGTTAGACTATGTAGAAGGCCTAACAAAAGGCTTGGTATGATCGACACATAAAGGGAAAGATATTGTTTGAAGGATCCCCTTCCCTATTATATGATTCCAAGTGCTTAAAACATCCAGGGAAGCTTCAAATCCATTAGTTGGGGTCCTACATCTATGGAAATTTAGAAATGGACTTGTGTAAGCTGCATGTGTTAGATGGTAAAATATTCTTTGTGCATTTTAGTGAAAGTCATCTCAAAGCATATCATGCTTAATATGTTTGAGCCATGTTTTAATAAGACTTATGCCATTTTTTAATGTGTTTTATGTTTGGTAGGTTAGATTAGTATAGGTTAAGTTTTGGTGTAATAAGTTGTGCATTGTAATTGTAATAATATGTTCCACCCCACAGGTCCATTCAAGTGAGTTGAGCAAGGGATTCCCTTGAAAAGCATGATATCAGACATCTAATTTTCTAGGTGACTATTACTACACATTTTTAATAATCTCTCTCTATGAAAGACAACTTGATAAATTCATGATGCTAAGAAGCTTGAAGATTTATTTGTGTTACATCCCAATTCCTTGCGAGGTAAACTTACTAGATTATCCATGGATATCTATAGCTGATAAATTAAAATTTGGCTATGTTTAACTAAGCTATGAGATATATGTTGTTATAGGGTAGTAAGATATTTCTTAGGTTACTATTGGCCAAATTTAGCCTACATACCAAAATATGCCTAGCCTTTGATGAGAAGTTAAGCAGGGTCCTGATTGAGGAGTGATCTAATGTCACAAGGAGTTTATGGAATTCAAGAGGAAATCACATAGCATTTAACCTTTTGAAACACTTTAATAGGATTAAATTGTAAATATGATCATCTTAAGGAACTAGACCATCATCAAACATCATGTAGGAATAGATTGGTTAGCTCATTTGAGCATTTTATATGTTCACTTAGAAATCCTCTCAAAGTCAAAGAATTTTAAGGATATGATGTATTTCATGCCTAGATCATGTTTTACAAATTTCATGTTTTGATGAGCTTGTTATCTCAAGATATAAGCTTCTAAAGTTGAACTTACAGAGTTGGACATTCGCATAGACATCAAGTTTTAGCTTCATAAACTAGCTATTTGAATTCAAATGATCAAGATCAAATGTCAACATTCAATTGCGTCAAATATAATAGTGTGTGGACATCTAACTAATTTTAGTGGGTCTAGGCAAATCTATGGTCCATATTTAATTGTGAAAATTAGATCAACGGTGAGCATCAAGTCAATGAGTCAACATAATCAAGAGGTTGACAAGTGGCAAGATATTGGGTGTCCTGACAGAGATATAATGGTATGTGTTGAATGAAAAGGTCAATGTGTCTAGACAGATCAATGGTGAGAGTATAATCATACACAAAGATCTAACGGTGATCAATGAATCGACAATTTAATGGATCTCAAAGGATAATGAGAGATTGCCAAGTGTCATAAGCATGTTAAACTACCAAAAGATCAATAGTATGCATTCATTCATATAGATTAAGATTGATGGTGTGAGTAGGGTCAACAAGTCAGAGGATCTTGAGGAAGAGTGAGAGACTACCAAGTGTGATGAGCACATTAAGCTTTTAGGTAAATCAATGGCTCATGTGCATTTTATGCAAATCAAACTAAAGGGAAAGATTGAAAATCAAAATCTAAGTGGCTTAAATATAGAGGTCAAACATTTGGTCAAGGTCAAACTAGAGTAGGTGTTTTAAAGAGCTATGTTTCCATTAGAGTTTAGATGAGTACTGTTAAGCAATAAAATGTAGTCATACAATTAGGATGAAGCCATGTCACCATAAAATCTTAATATGAAGCTCTAATTTGAAGTCTTAGAACATCTAGGGTCTATTCTCTGGAGTTGCAATATGGTTTTATGACTGTGTTAGCCATATGTTGAAGAATCTTGTATAGATAATAAGTTCTTGGCTTCTATAAATGCTCAGATGCAAAATAAGTCTTTCTAGGCCTAATAGGGATCAAAGATGGGCAACTAGTTATTGAAATAAGATCAAGCAGTCTATAGGTTTTCATTGATATTCTTATTATATGAAAACTAATAAAAATAAATTGGTTTTCATCTATCATGGACCTATGATCATGTTTCAAAGTGGGGGTAGAATATGTCATTATTATGGAGAAGTGTCTCATCTATTGATATGGTCACACTTTTGACAAACAAGTACCTACGATGACCTAAAGTAGAGATGGCATAGTTATGTCAATTCCAAGATATAAGAAGTTTGTCCTCATCAATAGATTAGGTAGAAAATGACATAGAGTCCCAAGAAGGAGACTTGGTGGTTAGATAAGGACAATGAAACATTTAATTCATTTACATAGCTTTTAAAAGTTGGTCCTTATTGATAAGATCATGACTCAACATCCTCAAATTAATGTTAATCCATCATAGCTCCCTCTTCCTTCCCTTTTTTCTATATATGTCCCATTTCCTTCTACATTGTGGTTCTCTCTAGAAATTTCTAGAAAATAAATCTCTAATATTTTTAGATAAAAGACTCTTATGCCTTTGTATTATAACACACACCTATTTGATGTAATAAAGACTAAATTCCTTCATTTTTTAAACCTAAATTGAAGTGTGTTCTATGAAACTATGTATTGTGGATAAGTGAATGTATGCTTTCCTCACCTCTGTCTGAGTTGCCTCACCTTCATGAAGTGCTTTGTAGTTCTCACGGGTTATTCTAAGTGAAATATATAGTTTGTTGGTTAGTTTGGAAGTGGATGACTACCCTTCCATGCTAAGTTGATAGCTAATCAATGCCTTTTTGTTAAATACTTATGTGAGGATAAATATTCTTTAATCTTGAATGTGTTTTATAGTGTGTCTTGTACAAACTACAATTGTTCAAATTATTGGTGCATCACCTCATTTTACATGCTTTCATAGATTATTCTTAGTCTCTCTCCCCTTTTCCAAGTAGGTGTTAATTTAGGTCTCATTTAGGTGATAGATCTAGAAGGAAGTTAGCCTTTTCTAAAGGTCTGACCCAATATTAGGTGACCCATAGCCTAGGGTCATTCCCATGTTAGACTAGATTTAAGCAGGAGGACCTAAATAATTTTCTTGCTTAGCTAGGGTGAAATCTAGGACACCAATAGTTCTGGCATGCCTGATGTGATAGATTTTTCCTTATCATAGCTAAAGTATGAGAATAAATATATACAGCAACAAGAGACATTCACCCTCATCAAAAGATGAAGATTCTTCAAGTTATAGAGTTCATATCATTATCCAAATAGTATTTTCATGCCAAAGGTTACTGGGATTCCTTTTGAAGTCATTGAGCTACCTTCTACTTCTTATAAAAATCAAGATTCAATGGAGAAGTCCTTATCCTAAAAATAAATATTCATCTCTTGATCATTCTATTGTTTTAGTCCAAACTATTGTCCCCATTACCCAAATAGTCATCAAGAATCAAGTGTTTATTCCATTCAATAGGGGTAGTCACCTGAATTTAGCCCAGTATGATGATATTCCTATGTTTTCACTTAAGAGTATCCCTTTATTCTTAGGAGAATAGGATAAAAAAATTGCTATTGAGCATATCCAAGATGTTACCAAGCTTTGTTCCATCTATAATGTTATTCAAGATAATATTTTTTTCAGACTGCTAGTTGTTTCGTTCAAAAGAAAAGCATTGTAATGGTATAGGAATCTTCCTTTGACCTCTATTGCTACTTGGGATAAGTTAGGTGCAGCCTTAGTTAGATAATTTGAAGAAAAATATGATTACCTATCCTTAATTGAATAGTTGACCACCATTAAAAGATATTCCCATGATTTCATGTATGATTTTAACCTCAAATTCTAAAAGACATGGATTAGGATACCTGCATTGATTAGACCATCCCCAAAGGATGCCTTCTTATACTATCTAAAATTCATTAATTTTGATATTAGTTTGATGATACAGTCCATGGGTTGTAATACCTTGCCAAATGCCTATGAGGTTGTAATAAGAATAAAGGATAATTTGATACAAGTTGGTAAGCTTTATCCAATGCCCCTAATTCCTATATTCCCAGAGTTGCAACCTATCACACCCCCTTAGTTCCTCAAATCCCATTTATAGCCCCAAAATCCCAAGTTATAGCCCCATCTAATCAGGCTAGTGAGATTGGAGATTTGAAAAGTATGTTACAAGATTTTGGGAATGAAATAGTTTAACTCAAGAGACAACAATACCAAGGTAGGCCTTATCAACAAAAAAATCAGACCTCTTATAAACCTTTTGGAGATCAAAGGCATCCTTATCAAGTTTTCAGAGAAAATAAACCACCTTACTAATCTAAAGGAGCTATAACTCAATCAAAACCACATGCATCCCTTGACCATAATGTACCCTCTAGTTCAAGAGTTATTGTTTCCATACCTCCTCAAAACAACTTGATGTAAGATTTAGGTTGGCATCCTTTTAATCCTAATGATACTCAAAACCAAGCCTTGGTATCATAAGATATTACTATGCCACAAATGACACAAGAATGGTTTTCTTTTCAAGAGGGTTAGTATTAAGAGAAAAATATGGTACCCCAAAGAGAGGTTCAATAAGTTCAAGGGCAGCCTAACGACATTAATGTGAATTAAAAAATGGATGATCGTGTTGCATTTAATCAAATTGGTGAGACTAGAAACATAAGTTGTCAACTTTGAGCTCTAACTAGAGCTAAAAGAAAATTTGTTGAGGAAGCTTAAGATGTGAGCAATGCTTCTAGTACTCCTAATATTGGTCCCAAGATTATCAAGGATCAAATTGAAACCCATATAACACCAAAAATTTAGAATTTAGAGGCTAAGAAGCTACCTCAAATGCCTTTGATTAAAGAATAACCAATGGTTCACAAGGTGCAACCAAAGGTTAGTGAAGCCTCATTCAGCATAATAAATCAGGTGAAGAAATCCAATGTTAGTATTAGCATGTGGGATTCCCTTGCTATTCTAGGGCAAAAAGACATGCTCATCCAAGATATTTCAGCCCTCAAATTGTCTTAAGAAATAGTTGAGAAACAAGGTGTTATCTTGGCTAATTCAGACTAGCCAACCAAGTAACAAGATCAACAGACACATAAAATGGTAAAAGTGGACAAAACTAATGTAAATTTCCATAAAACTCCTCTTGTTTACCTCTCTTTGATAGTTGGTGACTTTTTAGTTCATAATTATATGGTAGATAGTGGAGCTAGTGGCACTGTCATGCCTAAGCAAATTGCAAATAAGCTTGGTCTTGTCTACAAACCAAATACTAAAGGAGTATTACAACTAGATGGGTTGCCAACAATGATAGTAGTCATTATCAAAGTTATAAATTTGACACTATATGATTTCCCTAATGTTACCATTTAAAAATATGTGGTAATGGTGGACTTACCTCCCTATTTTACCATGTCTCTATCAAGGAACTTTACCTCAAATATCGGAGGATACTTATCAACTTATTGGACATATTTGATGTTCAGGACCAAGTATGGTACTAAGGTAATAATACATTATAAACCTATTGCACATTTAAATTTAGATACATATATTCCAAGTATGGTGAACACTAATTTTACTATCTCAGATAAGGTTCTATAAAATAGCGAAGTGGAAATTGAGTCACCTCTAGATGGAGTTCCAGATCTATTCCTTGATGAATGGGTAATGTAGGAGCATCACTCTTAGCGAGAAATTTTGTCAAATTTTGGATTTTTTACATTAATTTAGGTTTAATTATTCCTTGTATGGATTTATAATTCCCCAAGCATGCTTATAATTCAAATTGGTAGTCTAGAGATTCATCTAGGTAGTTTAAATTTCAAATCTAGGATTTTCTCGCCAAAACTAGTTGTATGTAAAATTTGAATTTATTGTGTGTTTTAGGACCTGAAAGGGTAGGTGTAAGGATTTAAAAAGTTTAAAAACATGTTTTAAATGTCTTTATATACCCCTTGAATCATGTACAAGGGCCTAAAGTGGTATATGCTTTGGAACTCAAGTTTGGTGTTTGGTTACTTTTAAAACTTGTATTGTGATGGTTGCCAAAAACTTATCCGAGTTAGTTAAACTAGTCATATTCCATATAAAAGTGAATATTTTTGAATAAGATACAGTTATTTCATGTTTTTTTTAAGATAATACTCGAAGGAATACAAGAAATAAGGCCCCTATTCTTGAAGGAGAATATACAGACCCATGTTTATGAGATGTCTGGTTTTTTAATTGTAGAATGTATTTTCAAAGTTGATAATTAAATGAAATTTGGTATTGGTTATAAATAATCTTGAAATATTATTGAGTTTTTTTTGAGATTATTATTTCAAGTAATAACAATAAAACAATCTGGTGTTCAGACATGCATATACACAGACCCCTATTTTGTATGAGTTTCTCTATTTACAGACAGTGCTTGTAAGATTATCAATTAAATGAAGTTGGTAGACTATGTAAAAATTTTATTAAGGTTGAATGAGTGATATTTTAGGTTTAAATATTCATTAATAATCAATAAACCCTTTTGTTCGTAGGCATTTAAAAGACAGACCCTTGTTTCCTCTAACAGGGTTTGTGTAATGGGACTGTGTGTTTGTTCTATGCAAGATATGAATAACAAACTGAATTAAAAGTTCTTATAATATTAACGTAAGTTAATTTAAATTATTTAAAGTCTTTTTGAAGCTTTATTTGTCTTTTTTTATGTGTTTTTATTATCCTACAAGATCATAGACTTGTAGTTTCATTGGTTTATTACACAGTCAATAGCAAAGTGAACTAGAAAAACTTAGCAGAGTATTGGAAAGCATCAATCAAATATTATAAAAGTTGATAAAGGTATAAACAGACCTTATAAACCTATTTTGGATTTTTTAAACCCCTCAAGATGTTCACATTGGAATTTTGTTTGTTCAGAGAGCCCTAAAAGCCCTAAACTAGGGTTTTAGTCATAACTATTGTTCTACTTGTCAAAAATTCACCAAATTTTGTAGTTTGGTCCTATTCAATGTGATTGAAGTGAATAAAAATATTTCATTGTTTTATGGACTCCCCGGTATGGACTCTTGTGAATTGAGTTGTGTTTAGGCTTAAGGAGACTTAATTGGGGAAGACTAATACTAGAAAGTGGGTCTACAAATGGACTTAGGCCTTGAAAATTAGTACATTGGTGGGTCTCAATAAAGGGTAGCTATAGATATATTTTTTTTCTCCAAAATCATTGTACTTTTTTTTATAATCAATAAAACATGGAAAATAAGGTGACTAAGTAAGGTCAAGAACCAAGTGAGTTTTTTCAAAAGGATAAGGTTGAGATTAAATACAAGGACCTTTGCATCATTTTGGTATCAAAGCCAAGAATAGATACCTAATAACAAGTGGGAGAGATAATATCCTTTGGAAAAGAGAATATTAGGTACTTATTTGATAGATTTCCTCAATAAGGATCACAATGCCACCCAAGAGAAATAGAGGAGGTACTGCAAGGAACTAAAGGACTCAAGATGTTGTGTTGGTAGAGTTAAGGAACCTTATAGTCATCTTAGATTCTAGGTTGACTGTTGTAGAATGAAACCAAGGAAGAGGAGTCCTCATAGGGGACTTGAGTGACATGGATGATGAGCCATAAGACCATGAGGAAGAAGAGGGAGAAGAGACAGTTGAAGGACCTAAAGAGTGGGGTATAGAGAGACTCATTAAGGTTATCATGGGTCAAGGATCCAAACCAAAGGTGGAATTTCCCACCTATGTAGGTGGTCTTGATGGATAAGAACTCATGGATTGGGTGAATGAGTTAGACATGTATTTTGAGTATGAAGAGGTACTTGATGAGAAGAAGGTCAAGTTTGTAAGAACCAAACTAAAGGGTCATGCTTCATTATGGTGAGACTTCACACAATATGAGAGAAGAAAGAAAGGGAATAAAAATATAACTTCTTGGGATAGACTGGTTGCCAAGCTTAAAGTTAAATTCTTGTCAGGTGACTATGATACAAACTTATTCAGACAATTACAAAATTTGAAGCAAAAATAAATGACTGTGAAGGCATATACAAAAGAGTTATATAAGTTGACCATCAGGTTAGGACATGTTGAGGAAGATAAAAATAATATTGCAAGGTATTTGAATGGCCTAAGGTAAACCTACAAGATGAACTATCACTTGTTATCCTGAGAACACTAGAGGAGTGTTATCAATTTGCACTTAAGGCTAAAGATAAGTTGAATAGAAAACATAATCATTAGAATAGATGAAGGGGAAAAAATTTTAGAGGTAGAGGAAAACAAGGGGGTATAAATTTCTCACAAAGAAACCATCAATGTGAATAAAGCAATTCACAATAGTAGCTCACAAATTTAAGAAGTGGATTTAGAGGTAGGAGACCTTTTAACAGAGGTAGTTATTCATCAAGGGGTAGAGGATCAAGTGGATTTATAGGAAGGTGTTTCAAGTGTAATAAGTTTGTTGGCCATAATTCATGGGAATGCCAAAAGGACTAGCCAGTAAGAATCCTAAGAAATGAAGGGAGAAATTAGATTACACAAGGAGGTGAGGAAGAGAGTGTTTGCTCACTATCACATATGGATGAGCCTGAAGTGGGAGAATCATTTCTCATGAGGAGGGTGCTGATCAATCCACCCAAGGAGAAGGAGCCACCGCAAAGGAATAATCTCTTTAGGACATCTTGCAAATGCCAAGGTAAGTGTTGTAAAATGGTCATTGATTTAGGAAGTACGAATAACCTTATTTTAGTAGAAATGGTTAACAATCTTGGGTTGAATAAATTACCTCACCCTACTCCATACAAGGTATAATGGATGAATAAGGGATAGAAAGTCTTAGTAAGTGAACAAAGTTAGGTAGAGTTCTAAATTGGAACATATAAAGACAAGGTGCTTTGTGATGTCATTCTAATGGATGTGTGCCATGTGTTTCTTAGGAGGCCTTGGTAATATGATAAGCAAACCATTCATGATGGAAGAAGAAACATGTACACTTTGATGAAGGATAGATTTATTCACACTTTGTTTCCCTTGAACAATGAGGAAAGTGGTCAATAAGTTCACTCACATGTGATGATGGTAAGTGGAAAAGAAATTTTGAATGTTATGCATGAAGAAGAGATAGGCTTTACTTTGGTAGTCAAGCTTAGGATTGTTATGACAACCATTAAGATTAATGAGCTATCCAATAAATCCAAGAAATGTTGGAGAAGTATGCATAAATAGTTGTTGATGAGTTTCCCTACACATTGCCACCTATGATGAGCATAACACACCATATAAAATTTGTACCTAGAGAAAGTATACCAAATGAGGCAACCTACAAGATGATGCCACAAAATAATGTTGAGATAAAAATACAAGTTCAAGAGTTACTTGACAAAATGATGATCAAAGAAAGCTTGAGTCCATGTGCAGTGCCCATAGTGTTGGTGCCAAAGAAGGAAGGTGAATGGAGAATGTGTACTGATTCCAGGGCTATAAATAAGATCACTATAATATATAGATTTTCACTTCCTAGGATGGAGGAATTTATGGAGTTCTTGAGTAGAGAAAGCTAATTTTCCAATATTGACCTCAAGAGTGGATATTACTAGATAAGAATTAGGCAAGGTGATGAGTGGAAGACTACTTTCAAGATAAATGAAGGTTTGTTGAGTACCTGGTCATGCCATTTGGTTTGACTAATGCACCTATACTTTTATGAGATTAATGAATGAGGTTCTAAGATATTTCATAGGCAAGTTTATAGTAGTATACTTGGATGATATACTAATCTACAACCAAAGCAAGGAGGATCATCTTCACCATTTGGTGTTGGTTATGAGGAGGCTGCAAGAAGAGAGGTTATTGAACAACCTCAAGAAGTGTGATTTCATGAAATTAGAGCTGATGTACTTTGGATTTGTCATATCACAAGGCATGATGAAAATGGACAAGAACAAGGTGAAGGAAATCATGGAGTGGCCAACACCTAGGATAGCATGAGAGGTAAGAATAATTCATGGTATAGCAAGTTTCTATAGGAAGTTTATAAGGAATTTTAGTGGAATATGTGCTCCAATCATTGACACCATCAAGGGAGACAAGAAAAACTTTATGTAGAATGAGAAGTTAGAGAAGAGTTTCCAATATTTAAATCAAAGAATCATAGATCAACCAATATTAGTATTACTATATTTCAACAAGGTGTTTCAAATAGAGTGTGATACAAGTGGTGTAGCCATAGGTGTTGTCTTAAGCCAAGAGGGCAGACCTCTAGCTTATTTCAGTGAGAAGTTGAATGATGCCAAGAATAAGTACTCATCATATGACTTGGAGTTTTATGAAATGGAGCAAGCATTGAATAAATGGAGGCATTATCTCATGCCAAATGAGTTCATAGTGTATATAGATAACCATGCACTTAGTTCATCTCTAATTAGTCTAAGTTGAACCAAAGATGTGTGAAATGGGTAGAGTACATACAAAATTTCACCTTCACCATCAAGCATAAATAATGACAAAGTAATAAGGTTATATATGTATTGATCAGGAGAGTCTTATTGGTGCATGAAATTTAGTTAGAAAGTGTTGGAATTGAGGCACTCAAATATTTGTATGAGGATGATGAAGACTTTAAGGAAGCATACCATGCATGTAAGCACCTAAATACACTAAATAAGGAGCCCTGCTTGGATTTTATACTTCAAGATGGATTCTTTTTCAAAGGAGTACAGTTGTGTGTGCCAAAAATATCTATAAGAGGAAATCTGATCCAAGAGAAGCATAGTTGAAGCATGGTAGGCCACTTTGGGCTTGACAAGATATTGGAGTTACTCACTAGGCACTACTATTGGCCTAGAATGCAAGCATAAGTATGTAGGTATGTATAAAGGTGCAATATTTGTCAATTATCCAAGGGTAAAAACACTAATATAATTTTATATGAGCCCCTACCAGTCCCAAATAGGCCTTGGGAATCCATAAGTATGGACTTTGTGATGGGATTGCCTAAGACACAAAGGGGTTTTGATTCCATTTTTGTAGTTGTTGATAGATTTTTAAATTGGCATAATTCATACCATGTAGGACCACTAATGATGCCACACATGTGGTTAATTTATTTTTCAAGGAGGTAGTGAGACTTCATGGTTGCCCATGAACATTGTTTCTGATAAGGACACTGAGTTTCTTGGTCACTTCTTCAGGACATTATGGAAGAATCTAGGCACAAAATTGAGTTTAAATTCATATTACCATCCTAAAAAATATGGTCAAACTAAGGTGTTAAATATAAGTTTAGTAAACTTGTTGAGGTGTTTATCCAAGGACCATCCCAAGTAGTGGGATCTTGTGTTGCCTCAAGCAGAGTTTGCTTATAATGATTCTACCAACAAGAGCATTGGTATGAGACCATTCCAAGTGATCTATGGCATCCATCCTAGAGGTATATTTTAAGTCATAAAAATCATTCAAATGGACAAGATAAGTATTGAAGGTGAAGAGTTTACAATGGCAATGAAAGAGGTACACGAACAGGTAAGAAAGCATTTGGAGTCGAGTGTTGACAAGTATAAGAAACAAAAGAGAACTGAATTTATAGGTTTGGGACTTAGTCTTAGCTCATCTCAGGAAGGAAAGGTACCCAAGGGGTGAATACAACAAGCTAAAGATGAAAAACATAGGTCCTTGCAAGATTCTCAAAAAGTTTACAAATAGTGCATACAAATTGGAGTTGCCTAGTGGGGTAGGAATTTCACCTATATTCAATGTTGCATACTTTCACCCTTAAAAATATGGCTATGAATGATAAAACATAGTAAATGATACATATACAATAGGTCTAGATTGGGCAACACAGTTGCCTAAGGCTAAGACAGAAGAGATGTAGTGCATTTTGGACAAGCAGGTGATCAAGAGGACCGCAGACAAGTAGTATTTCAAGTATCTAGTAAAATTGAAGAATAATCTAGTATAATATTCCATTTTGATGACTAAAAATGATATACATAAGTGATTAATTACTCTATGGGCACTCATAGATAGTATTCTATGAGTTCTTTTTTCCTTTCCCTGGGAGTATGATGCAAGAACATCACTTTTAGGGAGCAATTTGGTCAAATTTTGGCTTGTTTTAATTTATGTAAATTTAATAATGTATTGGATGGATTTTTAAGGCCCCAATAATGGTTATAATTCAAATTTGTATTCTAGGGATGCATCTAGGTAGTTTACATTTCAAATCTAGGATTTTCCCACCAAAACTAGTTGTATGCAAAATTTGAATTTCTTGTGTGTTTTAGGACTTTCAGGGGTATGTGTAAGGCTTGAGAAAGTTTATAAATATGTTTTAAATTTCATTATATACCCTTAAATCATGTACAAGATCATAAAGTTTTTATATGCTATAGAACTCAACTTTGGTGCTTGGTCACCTTTCAAACTTGTATTGTGACCGTTGCCAAAAACTTCTCAAAGTTAGTTACACTAGTCATATTTCATATAAAAGTGAATATTTTTGAATAATAGATAGTTATTTAATGTTTTTTTGAATATAATAATCTATGAAGTATAAGAAATAAGGTCCCTATTCTTGAAGGAGAATATATAGACCCTTGTTTATGAGATGTCTATTTTTTCACTGTAAACTATATTTTCAAAGTTGTTTATTAAATGAACTTTGGTATTGATTATAAATAATCTTGAAAGATTATTTAGTTTTTTGTGATTTTATTATTTCAAGGAATAATAATAAAACCATATAGTGTTCAGACATGTGTATACGCAGACCCCTGTTTTGTATGAATTTCTCTATTTGTAGATAGTGCTTGTAATATTGTCAATTAGCTGAAGTTTGTAGACTATGTAAAATGTTTTTTAAGGTTAAATGAGTGATATTTTAGGTTTAAATATTCATTAAAAATCAAAAAACCCTTTTTTCATAGACATTTATAAGATAGACCCCTATTTCCTGTAATAGGCTTTGTGTAATAGGACTGTGTGTTTGTTCTATGCAAGAAATGAATAGAAAACTGAATTATAAGTGCTTGTAATATTAAGGTAAGTTAATTGAAATTATTTAAAGGATTTTTGAATCTTTATTTGTATTTATTTAAGTGTTTTGTTTATCCTACAAGAGCACAGACTTGTAGTTTCATTGGTTTCTTACACAGTCAATAGCAAAGTAAACTAGAAAACCTTAGCAGAAAATTGGAAAGCATCAGTCAAAGCTTGGACAAGTTTCTCAAGGTCTAGATAGACCTTATAAACATATTTTGTGTTTTTTAAACCTTCAATATGTTCATAGTGGAATTGTGTTTGCTCTCAAGCTGAGACAAAGCCCTAAACTAGGGTTTTAGTCATAACTATTGTTCTACCCATCAAAAAATAACCAAATTTTGTAGTTTGGTCCTATTCAATGTGATTGAAGTGAATAAAAATGTTTAATTACTATACAAACTCCCTATTATGGACTTTTGTGAACTAAGTTGCGTTTAGGCTTGAGGAGGCCTAATTGGGGAAGACTAATACTAGAAAGTGGGTCTATAAATAGACTTAAGCCTTAAAAATTGGCACATATGTGGGTCTCAATAGAAGGTAGCTAGAAATATGTTTTATTTTTTACAAAATCATTGTATTTTTTTCCATATAATAAAAAAAATAAGGAAAATAGGGCTACTAGGTAAGGTCAAGAACCTAGTGAGTTTGGTCAAAAGGATAAGGTTGAGATTAAATACAAGGAAATTATGCATCAATGGGCATATAATTTACATGAACATTATCCTTATAAGTTAATTTAATAATAATGACTTGGTGTCTATTTCCTTCATGAAAAAAATACACCAATTCTAACATTGATGAAGGATGACGAGTCTATTGATGAACTGTGGCAACTAAACTTGATGGATCAAGGAACAAACATGAAACTAGGGCTGGAATGATGTTGATTTATCCAAATAATCAAAGGTATTTATCTTTTCTCAAGTTTCAATTTGGTTTTTCAAACAATGTTGTTGAATATGAGGGAATAGTTCATGGTTTATAATGGGCAAGAAAGATGAAGGTCAATACCTTACAAGTCTTTCATGATAGTGAACTGGTAGTTCACCAAGTAAGAGGTCTTAACGTATGCAATAATACATTGTTTAGGTCTTATAATCATAGAGTATGTAACTTACTTGAAGACTTTCAATCTTTCAATATGTTTGCCATATCAAGAAATGAGAACAAACATGCAGACAGGTTAGCTGCCATTGGGTCACAATTCAGTATCCCAACTGATATAAAGAGTGAAAAGGTTCAGTCACACATTAAGGTGGTTATAATACATTTTATTCTAGATAACTATGACAATTGGTATGTGTTTGAAGATGACAATCAAATTGTTAGGTTCTTGTAAGAAGAGGTTGAATTTTCCTCAAGGAACCAAGACAAGTTCTTGCAGAAGTATGGTAACTAGATTGTGAAGCTTAAAATAAATAAGTTACCCAAAGGATTGGTCACCCTTGAGAATATATTCAGTGGAGATGATGAGTTAAGAAAAGAAAATTCTTCATTATCAACAAATGAGTAATACTATACAAATGTGGAGATTGCAACTAGTAAGAACTTAAAGTTAGGTAAGGTTTACACACCTTTAGAGAAGGAAATTTTCATTGAGTTATGTTCAAGTTTTATGGATGTATTTTCATGGAAATACAGTGACCTCAAAGGATTTGATCCAAGTCTAGCTCAACACACCATTGAGTTATAAACTAAAACAAAGCGAGTAAGACAAAGACAAAGGCCTATCAATCCAAAGCTTAAACCTTTGATGAGAGCTTTACTTTATAAGCTCTTTGAGTCAACTATTATATTTCTAATCAAGCACTCAACTTGGATGGCAAACCTTGTTCCAATATGGAAAAATATTTATGAAATTAGACTGTGTGTTGACTTTCATGACTTGAAAAAGGCTTCCCTTAAAGACCACTATCCTTTGCCATCTATGGAACAAATTTTATAGTTAGTTGCAAGTTAAAAAAATTTCTCCTTATTGGATGAATAGAGTGGTTACAATCAGATTTTGGTCAAGGAAGAAGACCATTTCAAAATAGCCTTCACCACAAAGTGGGGGACATTTGCATATAGAAATATTCCCTTTTGTTTATCCAATGTTGGAGCAGCTTTTTAGAAAGCCATGGATATGGCATTGCAAGGTATCCTTAACAAGTTTATACTTGTTTATTTGGATTACATAACAATATTCTCTGAGAATGTAGGTGAGGACATGATTCACCTCAAGCAAGTGTTTGAAAGGTGCAGGAAAATTAGGTTGTCTCTTGATCCCAAAAAGTGTGTTTTCTTTATTCATGAAGGTAGGCTTCTTGGATATGTGATTAAAAACATGGTACAAGTATAGATCTTAATAGGATATATTCAATTATTGCACTTTCCTTACCTAATCACATGAAATCTTTACAAATCTTGTTAGGTAAAATCAATTTTATAAGAAGGTACATTTTAGACTTTTCCACTTTAGCTAGGCCACTTACAACCATGTTAAAGAAGGGTTAGAGTTTTAGCTGATCCAAGGAAGGAGTAAGAAGCTTTGAAGAGATCAAAAAAGCCATGGCTAGTGCTCCTATACTCCTAAACCCTGATTTCACAAAGGATTTGATCTTGTACACCTATCCTAACATTGACACTATTTTAGGTATTATTATACAACAAAATCATGAAGCCTTAGAGTAGCCAATATCTTTGTTCAGTCAAGGCTTGGAAGAATATGAAACAAGGTACTCTTTTATTGAAAAGAATGTACTTTTAGTTATAAGGTCTCTCAAGAAGTTTAGATACTTGTTGTCTCACAATAATATACACCTAATGGTTGCACATCTAAGTGTCAAAGATTTTCTCTTGAATAAGTATATAAATAACAAGAGAGCTAGTTTAATAACCAAGGTAATGGAGTATGATGTGAAGATCAAGGTCACAAAGTTTATTAGAGGTAAAGGACTTTATGAACACCTAGCCCAAGACTTGCAAGAGGAAAATGAGATGGTTTTGGTGTCAAATGATGAAAAAACTGCAACTGCTCATACTTCACCTTTTAGATAGTCCCAAGATTTGGTAAGATACCTCTAGGATGGTATTTATCCCTCTCACCTAACTCCTTCAAAAAAAAATTTCAAATTGCAATCCATTCCATTTCTTCTTGTTGATGGTTTTTTGTTTCAAAAACATATCAATGGCATGTTGTTAAGATGCATTGAACAACATCAAAAAGAAAACATACTTACAGAGTTCTATGATGGACATGGTGGAGGGAATTATTTAGTAAGGACCACATCCTAGAATATCATGAGAGGTGGGTATTATTGGCTAAGCATATTTGGTGATTGTCATGCATAGGTCAAGAAATTTAGACAATGTGTTATGTTTATTGGGAAGGTAAAACTTGCAGCCCTACCTCTCCAACCAATTATAGTGAATCAACCCTTTTTCCAATGGGGATTGGATTTTATTAGTATCATTAACCCCCTTCAAGCTCAGGACATAAATAGATATTGAATGTTATAGATTATTTTACTAGATGGATAGAAGCAGTGGCATTGAAAGAAGCAAATGAGTCCAATGTTTTGGATTTCTATGAAGGGTTGCTTACTATATTTGGAGTCCCTTCAACCATTATTTTTGATAATGTTATGGCCTTTGTGGGGCTTAGAATTAGCTAGCAGACAGTTTAACATAGTGTCTTTCTTAGCACTTCATCAAATTACTATCCATAAGTCAATGGCCTTACTGAGTCCACTAATAAGAATCTGTTAAAGATCATCAAAAGGACTATTGAAGACAATCAAATGTTATGTCACCTCAAGTTGAAGTTGGCTCTATGGGTTGATAGTATCACCTATAAAATATCAGTGGCTAACTCTCCATACAAGTTGGTATATGGTAAGGAAACAAGAATGCCTATTTATCTTAAATTCCATACTTTAGAACTGATGCATCAACTTGATTTATTAGATAATGAGCCAATGTAAATAAAATATGCTAAGCTCATGGAGATAGAATAGAAAAAACAATAGTCTATGTTGGCCATGGAAGCCCATCAAGCATAGGTGAAGAGATCTTCTGACAAAGGAGCTTCTTCAAAAAAATTCAAAGAAGGAGATTTGGTCCTCAAGTGGGATGAAGACAGAGCTAAGATAGGAAGGAACACAAAGTTTTACTCTCTTTGGAGTGGTCCATACACAATATTCAACTGTAAACCCCACAATGCCTTCCAACATGCAAAGATGGATGGTGAGGAGCTTCATATCCAAGTCAATAGGATACATCTGAAACACTACTATTAAGAAAGCTAAGTTCCCTATACATAGTTAGTTGGTCTTATTTTCCTTCAAGTGTTATTTTGACACGTTAGTTTATTTCTATTTTTATCCAACATAAGTGCTTTGTTTGCATATCTATTTTGTTAGGATAGTTTCCCTTTAAAGTTTGTTTCTTTCCCTGTTTGGTGGAATTCTTTGTCTTTGCAAGTCAAAAAGATTTCTTGCAATCATAGGATCATATTCATCATTTTGGTGAGTCCAAAAATCATGTAAATGATTCAAGTTCTCAAAACATAGCAGGCATACTACCAAGATAATTCACCAAAGATGTTGGCCAAATTTACTTACATATGAAAATCTGTCTAACCTTTGATGAGAAGCTGAGCAGTGTCCTGATTTTGGAGTGATCCAATGTCACAAGGAGTGCATGGAATTCAAGAGGAAATCACATAGAATTTTCAACCTTTTAAAACACTTTAAGTATGCTTAAAGTGTAAATATGATGATCTTAAGGAACCAGACCCTCATCAAACATCATACATGAATAGATTGGTTAGCTCATTTGAGCATTTTATAAGTTCACTTAAAAATCCTCTCATATTCAAAGAATTGCATGCACATGATGTATTTTATTCCTAGATCATGATCTACAAATTTAATGTCTTGATGAGCTTGCTATCTCAAGATATAAGCTTCTATAGTTGAACTTTTAGAGTTGGACGTTTGCATAGACATCAAATTTAAGCTTTCATGAACTAGTTATTTGAATTCAAACAATCAAGATCAATGGTTAGTGTTTGATCTCATGAAATCCAATAGTGCATGAGCATTTGATAGATGTTAATGGGTCCAGGTAAATATATGGTGTGTATTTAATCATTCAAAGTAGATCAATGATGAGCATCAAGTCAAAGAGTTAGCATAAGCGAGAGACTAATAAGTGGTAAGATCTTGAGTGTCCTGATAGAGAGCCAATGGTATGCACTAAGTGACAAGGTTATTGGGTCTAGATAGATCAATGGTGAGAATTCAATCATATACAAATATCTAATGGTGAATAATGAGTCAACAAGTCAATGGATCTCGAAGGGTAATGAGAAATTGCTAAGTGTCACAAGCATGTTAATCTAGTAGAATATCAAGGGTATATGTTTATTCATATAGATTGATATTGATGGTACAAGCAAGGTTAAAAAGTTAGAGGATCCTAAATAAGAGTGATAGACTACCAAGTGGCATGAGCATGTTAAGCTACCAGGCAAATCAATGGCTCACATGCATTCTATGCAAAACAAATCAACGAGCGAGATTAAAAGTTGAAAGCTAAGGGGATTCAATATAGAGTTCAAACATATGGTCAAGGTTAAACCAGAGTAGGTGTTTCAAAGAGCTATATTGCCATTAGAGTTTAGATGAGCATTACTAAGCAATAAGATGTAGTCATATTAGTCAAGATAAATTCCCATCACCATTAAAGCTCAATATGAAGCTCTAGTTTGAAGTTTTACAACATAAACATTTTATTCTCTAGATT
Source organism: Torreya grandis (assembly GCA_037957365.1). NCBI lineage: Eukaryota > Viridiplantae > Streptophyta > Pinopsida > Cupressales > Taxaceae > Torreya > Torreya grandis. The sequence continues at coordinate 195,104 of JARHVA010004584.1, forward strand.
TGTAGTATGGTTTCATGACTTTATTCTCCATCTATTGAATAAGATTCATGCATATAATAATTTTTTAGCTTCTATAAATGCTCAGAGGAAAAATAAGACTTTCTAAGCCTAATAGGGATCAAAGATAGGTAGTTAACTATTTCAATAAGATAATCAGTCTATAGGTTTTCATTGATATTATTTCTATATGAAAACCAATAAATAAATTGGTTTTCATCTATCATGGACCTATGATCATGTTTCAAAGTAGGGGTAGACTATGTGATTATTATGGAGAAGTGTTTCATCTTTTGATATGGTCACATTTTTGACAAACAAGTACCTATGGTCACCCAAAGCAGAGATGACACGATTTTATCAGCTTCAAGATATGAGAAGTTTGTCTTCATCAACAAATCAGGTAGAAAATGGCATAGAGTCCTAATAAGGAGACCTGGTGGTTAGATATGGACAATAGAGAATTTAATTATTTTATAAATCTTTTAAAATTTGGTTCTATATTGATAAGATCATGACTCATCATCTTCTGATTAATGTTAGTCCATCACAACTCCCTCTCTTTCTTCCCTTTTTTCTATCTATGTCCCAATTTCTTCCACATTGTGGATTTCTCTAGAAATTTTTAGAAAATAAATCTATGATATTTTTAGATAAAAGACTCTTATGCCTTTGTACTATAACACCTATTTGATGTTATAAATATTGAATTCTTTCATGTGTACAAGCTGAATTGAAGTGTATTCTATGAATATATGTGTTGTGGTTAAGTGAAAGTATGCTTTCCTTACCTCTATCTTAGTTCTCATAGGTCATTCTAAGTGTAATATATAGTTTTTTGATTAGTTTGGAAGTGGACAACTACCCTCCCATGCTAAGTTGATAGCTAATCAATGCCTTTTTGTGAAATACTTATGTGAAGACTAGTCTTCTTTAATTTTCAATGTGTCTTATAGTGTGTCTTGTGCAAAGTGTAATTATTCAAATTACTAGTACATCACCTCATTTTACATGATTTCATAGATTGTTGTTAATCTCTCTCCCCTTTTCTAAGTAGGTATTCACTTAGGTCTAGTTTAGGTGATAGATCTAGAAGGAATTTGACCTTTTGCATAGGTCTAATCCAAGATTAGGTGACCCACAACCTAGGGTCACTCCCATGTTGGAGTATATTTGTGTAGGAGGACCTAAACAATCCCCTTGCTCAGCTAGGGTGTAATCTAGGACACCAATAGTTTTGGCATGCCAGGTGAGACAGAGTTTTCCTTGGCATAGCTAAAGTATGAGAAGAAATATCTACTACAACAAGAGACATTCACCATCATTAGAAGCTGAAGATTCTTCAAGTTGTAGAGTTCATAGCATTATCCAAACAGTGTTTTCATCCCAAAGGTTACTATAAGGTCAGGAAGTAAAGGTATTCCTTTTGAATTCATTAAACTAACTTCTACTTCTTATAAAAAATCAAGATTTAATAAGACAATTCCTTATCCTCAAAATAAATATTCATGTCCTGGTCATCCTATTATTCCTATTATCCATTTCCACATTACATAAATGGTCATCAAGAATCAAGTGTTTGTTCCATTCAATAGGGGTAGTCCCATGAATTTATCCCAGTATGATGATATACCTATGTTTTCCCTTAAGATTATCCATTTCTTCTTAGGATAATGGGATAAAATAACTACTATTGAGCATATCCAAGATGTTGCCAACCTTTGTTCTATCCATAATGTTGTTCAAGATAATGTGGCTATCAGACTGTTAGTTGCTTCCTTTAAAGGAAAATCATTGCAATGGTAAATAAATCTTCCTTTGACCTCCATTACTACCTGGTATGAGTTAGGTTCAGCCTTAGTCAAGACATTTGAAGACAAATATGATCACCTATCCTTAGTTGAATAGTTAACTACCATTAAAAGATATCCCCATGAGTTCATATCTAATTTTAACCTTAGATTCTAAAAGACATGGACTAGGATACCTACATTAATTAAACCATCCTCAGAGTATGCCTTTCTATACTATTTGAAAGCCCTCAATTCTAATATTAGTGTGATGATATAGTCTATGGGTGGTAATACCTTGCCAAATGACTATGAGGTTGTAATAAGAGCAGTGAATAATTTGATACAAATTGGTAAGCTTTCTCCAAGGCCCCTAATGTCTATAATCCTAGAGTTACAACCTATCCCACCTCCTCAAGTTCATCAAATCCCATTTATATCCCATATTCAATCCCCTAAATCCCAAGTTATAGCCCCTTCTAATCAGGTTAGTGATATTGGCGATTTGAAAAGTATGTTACAAGCTTTTGGAAATGAAATATTTCAACTTAAGAGACAACAGGACCAAGGTAAGCCTTATCAACAACATAATCAGACCTCTTATCAACCTTTTAGAGATCAAAAGCCTCCTTATCAAGGTTTTATAGAAAAATAGACCACCTTACCAATCTCAAGGAGCCATAACTCAAGCAAAACCACATGCAACCCTTGACCATAATGTACCCTCCAATTCAAGAGTTATTATTGCCACACCTTCTCAAAATAACTTGATGCAAGATTTAGGTTGGCAACCTTTAATGCAAATGATACTCAAAACCAAGCCTTGGTATCACTAAATATTACTATGCCACAAATGACACAAGAAGATTTTTATCTTCAAGAGGGTCAGTATCAATAGATAAATTTGGTACCCAAAGAGAGGCTCAATAAGTTTAAGGGGATGCTAATGACATTAATGTGAATTGGAAAATACATGATCATGTTGTATTCAATCAAATTGGTGAGAATAACAACATAAGTGGTCAAGTTATAGCTTTGACTAGAGCTAAAAAAAGAGTCAATGAGGAAGCTCAATATGTGATAAATGCTTCTAGTGCTCCTAATATTGTTCCCAAGAGTATCAAGGATCAACCTAGTGCTCCTATAACACAAAAAAAATAGATTACAGAGGCTGTGAAGGTCCCTCAAATACCTCTGATTAGAGAATAACCAGTGGTTCACAGGGTTTATCTAAAGGTTAGTAGAGCCTCATTAAACATAATAAATCAGATGAAAAAATATAATTTTAGTATTATCATGTGGAAATACCTTGATATTCTAGGGGGAAAAGGCATGCTCATCCAAGATCTTTCATCCCTCAAATTGTCTAGAGAACTAGTTGAGAAACAAGGTGTTGTTTTGGCTAATTCAGAGAATCCAATCAAGCAACAAGATCAGTAGACACATAAAATGCTAAAAGTGGACAAAACCAATGTAAAATAACACAAAACTCCTATTTTTTACCTTTCTTTGATATTTGGTGACTATTTAGTTCATAATTATATGGTAGATAGTAGAGCCAATAGCACTATCGTGCCTAAAAAAATTGCAAATAAGCTTGGTCTTGTCTACGAACCAAATACTAAAGGAGTATTGCAGCTAAATCAATCACCAACAAAGATAGTAGGAATTATAAAAGATCTAAATTTGACACTACATTCTTGTCCCAATTGTGATCTAGGAATTTGACTCAAGAGAGGATGGTTAGTATGGGGTTAGTTCCAAAATGAAAAACAAATTGAAAGAAATAAATTAATAGCATAACATCTCTAGGCCTAGACACTAGGGAGAGCTTATTTAACAAAAAGAAAATGAAAAACATAATTAAAAGGTAAGGAATAAAACAAAAGAATTCCTTCACCTTCATTGGATGCTCTAAATTCCTTTGTAGTAGTGGCTTGCTCGACTTGTGCTCATGAAGTCTTCATCAAAGGAGGCTTGGCTATCTCCTCTTCTCCTTGTCACCTTGTGGCTTGTGGCTTGGATTGACTTAGAATAAATTTGGCATGGTAACACTAATTGAAATGGCTATAAGAATTATTTGTTCATTATAACTTTGTATTATTATCTCTTAGAAATGACGTTTATGGCCTCTCTATTTATAGATTTTTGAGAATGTCTAAAATCAACCTGAACCATCCATCTCAAGATCGAGATGTGTGGTTGAGGATTAATTCAATTTTTGGAGTTAAGTTTTTAATTATCCTCATCATGACATTGGAAGAAGGGTAAATTAAAAGGCATGGAGGGCATCATGAAATGCATTGATGAGGCATGGAGGGCATGAATCTTGATATTTGTGGCATTTATGGCTTAGGGATGTCTTCCCAAGAAATGAGGTCACCTGATGATGCAGATATTCCATATTCATTTTTAAAAATAACTATTCAATAAGTTTCCATGGAATTCTTGATTAAATCTTGATTTGGTTTATTAGCTCTTAAGTATGTTTAAGCACTTTATGCACAAAGTACTCAAATTGATCAGAATGTCTTGTTATTGGTCCAAAATTTGACTTGATTGGAATTGGAAGGTGATGTCAGATGTGTTGGAACCATATTCCCATTTAGGATGTTACCAATAACAAATAACAAAGGCACATGTCTTGTGAATAATATTTGATAGGAAAGATCAATCCAGAGCACCTAGGTGTAAAATTGGCATTTTGACTCAAAATGACCTGATCAAAATTAGCTAGCCATAAATTGCATTGCCACATTTAATGATACCCTAGACAATATTGGCACTTGAATATATAAATTTCACATCATTTATAATGTTTTAGTGTTTTTAGACCAAATTGTGTATTTTAAGTGGAAATTGGCCAAAACCCTGGTTGGAGGTTATTGATGGCTAATTTTAGGTATCTGTAATTTGCTCACTATTTAGGAAGATGTTGCAAATCATAGGCAAAGTAATGTCTTCTCAAATAATGAAAAATGGTTTATATGCCAAAAATAAGATGATGACCGAAGAACAAAGCTCCAAATGGTTTTGGGAAGCCTATGATGATGCCTCCTCGATTGAGTGACCATCACATTTGTTGATGGATGGTCCCTTGAAAAGAAACAAGAAAGGTGGAATTAATCTGTGGTTGAGATTAATCCAAATAAGAAAATGCTTGCATGCATTGATGTAAAAAAAATGTTGATTTGCCCAAAGGCAATTATAATTAGGAATAAAATTCAAAATAATGATTTGCCCATAGGTATTTATAATCATTAAGAGGACCTAGATTGGTTAAATATGATTGTGCCCTAGTTAAGGATGATTAGCAAGCATAAATCAAGGATATAACCTAGAATATAGATTAAATATGAGTGGGTGTAAAGTGATGAAAGAGATGAATAGAAGAATACGATTGATCAATAGAAAAAATTTAGTTGTACCTGCCAATGAGGAGATGCTTGTCCTGATTAGAAATGATATAACTAAAATGGTTAATGGGTTTATTTGATCAAGGGTGGGATGGAAGGATTTGAAAAGGTGACAAAGAGAAACTTATATGGCTCCATTGATTGTAGACCTTCCTAAAGCTAATTTTTGTTGTAGCATGTGATGGTAGGCTTCATGATAAAACACTATGAAGACTTGGCCAAAATATGCATAAGGACTGACCCCCGACATCCAATAAACACTAAAAAATAATACACCGATGATAAAAACCATGATGATAATATTAACATATGAATATGGATAGACTCAAAAATAATGTGCTCAAGGAATCACCTATTGAACACATATAGACTGAGTTGAGGTAATAGTGTTGAAAGCAATCAACAAACAAATAAACAAACAACTTGAAATAAACAAACAAATAAAAATCTTAAAAATAAAAGCAAAAGAAAGCATCGTAACAATGACCATGCCATAGTAAGGTGGATTGAGGATAACTGACTAGGCTTAGATAAGACAAATATTTTTAGAATTTTTGAAATATTATGAATATTTTTGGAATTGTGAGGTATCTTAGTTCATTAGAGAATGACAAGATACCTGCTCACAAAATGGTAAGAGTGTTTGGCTTAGGTTGCTCACAAAATCGTGAGAGCATATGGAAAGGGGGACTGAGGTGAACTCAACATGAATTGAGCATGACCCACATAGTCCTAAAATGACCTCAATTTATACTAATTACATCCACACAAAAGGTGAGGAAAAACTAACTAGGTCCCAACAAGTTTTCAAATCTAGCAAATGGCCAATCAAATGAAAATAGTAATGGCAAGGTGATGCGATAATGCATGATAAACAAGTGTTTCCCCTAGTTTTCCCATAGTCTATTATAACTAGAATACAATCTCATAGGTCAATGATATTAATTTGCCCATATGTGGTTATAATTAGTAGCAAGACTAGTGAGACACTGATTTGCTCATAAGCGGTTATAATCAAGCTCACATAAATAAGCTTGATAAGATGAAAGATATCTTGCCAGATCAAATGTCACACTACTTTCATAGACTATCATTTAAACATAGATTTGATTGATTATTGAAACTTGATTGGAATCCCCCCATAAAAGGTGTAGGAAGAACCAAATGAACCAAGATCAAAATAGGATTAGGTAGGATGGCTAAAAATAGGCTTTGGTCTAGATGGGAATGGAATGATAGGATGATATGGTATTGCTACAGATAATGATGGTCTAGATAGATTAGATAAAATGGTAAGAGGGTTGCCTCCAAGTGATGGGGTAAATGGTAGGAATACTCGACAATGGCAAATGCATATGTAACAATGGCAATGGCATGGCAATGTGAAATGGTATGGTACATGTTTTTGGCCTAGGTGTGGTAAATGGCATATAATTCTATTTTTCCTATTGAGATGGAGATGCACGTCCTAATCAATAAATTATACAAATAGAATACTCGATCATGTTAATTACTAGCCCACACCTCATCTGAATAACTACTCTGTCAAGAACTCGATGCAAATTTGGTTGTTGAGAATGCTTTTATGATCTTCATTGGTCATTGATTTTGATTCCTTCAAGTGTTGAGACAAGGTATATTTGTAGCCTCTACAAAGGAAAGTGTGTCCATGGATGATAAACAAGGATAAATAATGGATGGTAGGTTTGATTGTGAAATGGAATGGTAAATGATAATGGAAAGGGTAATGGTGGGGAAACAAATGAAGATTGAGACATTCAATCACATGTACTATTACTGATCCTAGATCCAACATAACTTTGGTTGTGGCAGGGTCGAATACTTTTTCTCTCAATAGGACCACCAAATTTTTCTATTGTTTGATCTTAAGAGTAGTTACCATCTGATTAGGCTGTAGATAGGAAGCTATTTTAATTTTATCTTTAATTTTGTCTTCATCAAGTAGTGAAATACTTTTGTGCTCAGCTATTAGTGCCTTAAAAAGGTTTTCACCAATAAATTTATCTTAATTGTCCCATAGTGCCTTTGAGAAGGTTTCACTAATGAACATTGGCTTTTGACTTTGATTATCTTCTAGCACTTCTAAAAAAGTTTCACTAGAAGGTACTAAGTTCTAAATTTGATTGTCCCCTAGTGCCTCTGAAAAGGTTTCACTAAGAGAGTGTTCTTCTACTACATGAATGTGGTCTTGGCATCCTTACTCTTTTTTAACTATTATGTTGCCATGGATTTATTTCAACAAAGTGTGATTTTATCAATCCCAATCAACACTTGTGGGAGTTGGAATGTCAATATTATGGCTATAGAAGATACTAGGATAACTTGTGTCAAAGCTAAAGTTCTCATCCTCAAAAACCATATAAGGATCACAAATGTATTCAAATTGATCTGAAAGGTATGCATAACCAATATTGTAATATCCATGCACATATTCTTCTTCTGAATCTGATTTTAACTCAAGGGACTCTAAATCCAATATTGAGATTGACGTTGATTCTGATTCTAATGCTAAATCTAATGTTGATTCAAGTATAGAACCTAACTCTAACTTTGATTATTTATTTGATGGGTACTTTATTATAATGATATCTTGCTGAATATTTAGTTTTGGACAAGTAATGGCCTGTGATGGCATAATGGGCTCCACAAAGACTAGTTTTTTAAAGTGAGACTCCTCTAAGATGGAAAATAGGTCAAGAGACAACTCCTCAGAGACTAGCTTATAAATAGGAGGCTCTTGAAAAACAAGCACATGATCAAGGTAATGATTTTCCTAAAGGTAGTTATAATCATTAAGAAGTGACTCAACAAAGACTGGCTCATCAGAGTGAGACTCCTTAACAACTATTATAGGATCAATAGGTGATTCATCATAGGCTGACTTATCACAAGTGGTTGGTTCAATAAAAATATCTTGGATTGGTTTGTTATCTTGGCTTTGGTTTTCAATGAGTTAGAAAATACTAATTTTGAACACAGCTTGGTCTTTGAATGATTGGATGGGTTGAGGTTTAGATGGGATTGGTATTGGACAAGGAATGACTTGTGGTTGGATAATGGTAGGGCCTTAGGGAGCATGATTACTCACAAGAGCCAAAGGATAAATTCCTAAGATGGCAATGATAGAGTGTTATGGGGCTTGATTGCTTGCATAAGCCAAAGGACTAGGTTCAGAATGATGAAGGGGAATTGTGGATCTTGATTACTTGCACAAACTAAAGGATGAGGTCTTGGAATGATGAAGGGGCATTTTGGAGCTTGATTTATTGCACAAACCAAAGGATAAGGTCTCAATATGGGAATGGTATTACATTGTGGTCTTGGAATAGAAATGGTATGATGTGGTAGAACTTGATTACTCACATAATCCAAAGCATCCAAGTCTTCCTCATAAACCATATCATCCCAGTCATGAGTTGGTTTATAAGCTGATTCATGACTATGTTTCATGTACTAATTATTGAAAAGAGGGTATGGATTCATATCCCAAACAAAATTATCTATAATTAGGTCTTCAAATTCCTCTTCACAAGCCTCTTTATACCAATTAAGGTCTTAAGTTGGATCATAAGTTATTTCATGACTTTGTTTCCCATGAATGATTAATATGAGGCAGATAGAAATCTATCTCACAAACCATATTAGCATCATTAAGGTCCTGACAAAAGCCATAAAAGTCATTTTGTGCAGCCATTCTATCATAAGTCAGATTGTAAGTGACTCCATAAGTATAGCTAGACATATCCACATAAATGATTAAAGCTCTAAAAACAAAAAGACTTAGAGTCCTACAAACTCTAAAAAACTATGTCCAAAGGATAAAAGGTTCAAGCTTGGTCTAACTTGGTCAAAAGGTGGAGCTGTATCTCCAATATGTTCTAAAAGTGGAGCTGTATCTCCAAAATGGTTTATACTAAGACTTGGAATAAAATATGCTAACATCAAATATCTAATGTCAAATGTCATACACACAAAAGGTAAAACATCTGAATAAAAATATACATATCAAAGGTTTAGGTCAAAGTGTTCCAAACAAGGTCTAAACTAGGAAAGAGAAAAGTTGAATGACTAGGTCTTTTGTTCAAACACAACATCAAAAGCTAGGCTCAAACAAGCAAGCATATGCTAGGACTTTCGGCCAAACAACATCAAAATCTAGACTTGAAACAAAGGATGATGTGATTTGATTTAATATAAAAGGTTTGGAAATAACTTTGACATAGACCCGACACACAGAATCAAACATAAACATGATCAGTTGGCATAAGGCATAAGATAAAAGGCTCTTTGAGAAAGGTTATGTTCTCCCAAATAAAAGCAAAAATAATGACGACGATAGGATTTAAACAAACAAACCATCAATAGTTTTAAATTTTAAGTAATCAATTAACTAAAGTTATGTAAGCCCTATGTATCAGCTCGATAAATTAAGGCTTAAATAGAAATCAATCAATGTTTGAATCCAAACTTGACAAGGCTAATTGAAAACTCAACATTAAAAACTAATATTTGACCAAACAAGCTAGACAAGATTGGATAGCATGACGGCACAAAACAAAGGTCCAAATGGTATACACAAAATGGTTTCAAACAAATGGTTTTGATATAATGGTAAACAAGTCTTGAAATAAATTAAGCAGCCTAATGATGTAAGCATACTCGAATGATGTGGCCAATGTTATGCTTTAAAGACTTTAAAAGGCTCAAAATATTTTGACATGATTTAGGTAGCATAACACTACCCTTCATAACTCAAATGCATTGTTTTGACATGGCTTATGAACAAACAAACAAGTTTTAGTCTCAAAACATAGCAAGCAAAAATGACCAAAATACACTAGGTATAATCATCCAAATCCTAGCAAGGGTATGGCATGTGGGTCGAATAAACTAACAATGTTTCGATCATTCTAAGGGAATTAATTACATAATTATTTTCACATCAAATGATCCAAAAGACAAGCACAAAAATTAGGTGACCGTGGCATTGGCTAGTTGTAAAAAGGCATAGTTCTTTTTACAACCACTATATCCTACTATTTGCTCAGTGTAGTATGATGTCCAAATGTAGATACATCCCATGTGCAACTCTAATTAAGATCCAAATGAAATCAATACCAGTAGGTGAAACCCTAGGTCAAATCTTCCCTAAAGAACTCATGGGAGGTAATGACATCCCCCTCGTAAGCCAAGTTTGCATAAAAATAAAGAAAGCATAAAAGTAGAAAGATTTTAAGGTCATTTTCAAGGTTACCCAAACTTTGACAAGTTTTTGGGGAGTGCTTTAGATGAATTTCTTTCTAAGCCTTAGACTAGGCTATTTATAAAAAGAATGGCACTTTTGATTCCAAGGGTTCCCTAAAGGGGACAAATGGAAGAGCATACACGTAACACCCCTTTTTTTGCCAAACAAAATCTAATTAAACAACTATTGCCAACAAGAATTGACAAGTGTGTTCAAGTTTAAGCCCAAATGAAATATTTGGTGGTGTTCATTTGACCCCTTGGTCTTAGTTGCAAACTTTGAAAATGTTCACCAAAAACATCTAAATTCTTTGTTAAACACAAAAATAAGGTTTCTAAATAATTTTTAAGCATGCAAAAGGTGATTTAAACATGTCTTTATCAAATATCAAGCTTGGTCCTCCAAAAAAAATGTTAGCATGTCCTTTAGCTTTGAAACTCTTTTGAGTTTAAAATAATGAACTTTGGAAAAAGAGCTCTCGAGTTTGTGTTTTTAAGAAAAATACAATGACTGACATCAGTTATATACAACTGATGACGGTTACTTTGGCTAACCGATGTCAATTATCTGACATCGGTTATACCAATGTGACCATCTCGATAGGTATCTAACTGGTGTTAGTTGTGCTAACCGACGTCAATTAAACTATGTAACCGATGTTGATCTTACTTGCTGACATCGGTTCTTGTGTAAAACTATGGCAAATAAAAATGGCAAAATAAAGTTAGAAAATAAATATGCAAGAGTTTTAAGGGTCCAAATGAATATTTTTAAGTTATAAAATGATTTTTTTTATTTTTTGAGATGCATCTAGTCCCATCGGGTGTTCCATTATGTGATCTAAGAATTTGGCTCAAGAAAGGATGGTTAGTTCCAAAATGAAAAACAAATTGAAAGAAACACACTAATAACATAACATCTCTAGGCCTATACACTAGGAAGAGCTTAGTTAACAAAAAATAAATGACAAACACAACTAAAAAGTAAGGAATAAAACACAAGAATTCATTCACCTTCCTTGAATGCTCCAAATGCCTTTGTAGTAGTGGCTTGCTCGGCTTGTGCTCATGAAGTCTTCATCAAAGGAGGCTTGGCTATCTCCTCTTTTCCTTGGCACCTTATGGCTTATGGCTTGGCTTGGATTGGAATCAATTTGGCATGGTAAAAATAATTGCAATGGCTTTTGGAATCATTTGTGCATTATAACTTTGCATTATTATCTCTTAGAAATGATGTTCATGACCTCTCTATTTATAGATTTTTGAGAATGTCTAGAATCAACCTGAACCATCCATCTCAAGATTGAGATGTGTGGTTGAGGATTAATTTAATTTTTGGAATTAATTTTTTGATTATCCTCATAATGACATTGGAAGAAGGGGAAATTAAGAGGCATGGATGGCATCATGGAAGGCGTTGATGAGGCATGGAGGGCTTGAATCCTGATATTTATGGCATTTATGGCCTAGGGATGTCTTCCTAAGAAATGAGGTTCCCTGATGATGCAGATATTCCATATTCATTTTCAAAAATAAGTATTCAACAAGTTTCCATAGAATTCTTGATTAAGCCTTGATTTGGGTCAATTAGTTGTTAATCATGTTTAAGCACTTTGTGCACAAATTACTCAAATTAATCAGAATGTCTTGTTATTGGTCCAAAATTTGACTAGATTGGAATTGGAAGGTGATGTCAGATGCATTGGAACCATAATCCCATTTAGGATTTTACCAACAACAAATAACAAAGGTGCATGTCTTGTGTAGAAGATTTGATAGGAAAGAGCAATCTAGAGCACCTAGGTGAAAAATTAACATTTTGACTCATAATGATCTGATCAAAGTTAACACTTGAATATATCAATTTCACATCATTTAGTGTGTTTTAGTATTTTTTAGGCCAAATTATGTATTTTAAGTGGAAATTTTCCAAAATCTTGGTTGGAGGTTATCGATGGCCAATTTTAGGTGTTTGAACCAATATTACCATTCAATAAGATGTGGTAGTGGTGGACTTGCCTCCCTATTTTACCATGTGTCTATCAAGATACTTTACTTCAAATATCAGAAGATGTTTATCAACTAATTAGACATATTTGATGTTTAGGACCAGATATGGTACTAAGGTAAAAATACATTCTAAACATATTGCATGTTTCTATTTGGAGCCATATATGCCAAGTATGGTTAAAACTAATTGTACTATCTCAAATAAGATACTAGAAAATAGTGAAGTGGAAATTAAATCACCTCTATATGGAGTTTCAAATATTTTATTTGATGAATGGGCCTCTGATTTGCATGAATATGATCCTTATAAGTTAATTTAAGGACTTGGTTTTTATTGCCTTCATGAAAAAGATACATCAATTCCAACATTGATGAAGCATGATGAGTATAGTGATGGCTTATGCCAACTACACTTTGATGGATCAAGGAACAAACAAGGCACCAAGGCTAGAATGATGTTAATCTCTCTATCCAATCAAAGGTATTTATCTTCTCTCAAGTTTTATTTTGGTTATTTAAACAATGTTGTTGAATATGAGGCACTAGTTCATAGTTTGTAATGGGCAAGAAAGATGAAGGTCAATACCTTACAAGTATTTGGTGATAGTGAACTGGTAGTTCACCAAGTAAGAGATCTTCATGTATGCAAGAATCCATTGCTTAGGTCTTAAAAGCATAGAGTATGGGACATACTTGAAGACTTTTGAACTTTCAATATTTCTACTATATCAAGAAATGAGAACAAACATGCAGATAAGTTGGTTGCCATTGGGTCACAATTGAGTATCCCAACTGATACAAAGAGTAAAAAGGTTTAATCACATAGTAAAGTGGTTATAATACCTTCTAATCTAGATAACCATGACAATTGGTTGGTGTTTGAAGATGACAATCAGATTGTTAGGTTCTTGCAAGAAGAGGCTAAATTTTCCTCAAGGAACCAAGACAAGTTCTTACAGTAGTATGGTGACCATATTGTATAGCTTAAAACAAATAAGTTGCCCAATGGGTTGGTCACCCTTGAGAACATATTAAATAGAGATGATGAGTTGAGAGAATAAAAGTCTTCATTATCAACAAAGGAGGAACACTATACAAATGTGGAGATTACAACTGGTAATAACTTGAAGTTAGGTAAGGTTTGTACTCCTTTAGAGAAGGAAACTTTCATTAAGTTATGTTCAAGTTTTATGGATGTATTTTCATGGCAATACAGTGATTTCAAAATATTTGATCCAAGTCTAAATCAACACACCATTGAGTTAGAAACTAAAACAAAGCCAGTAAGTCAAAGGCCTATCAATCCAAAGCTTGAGCTTTTGGTGAGAGATGTGCTTTATAAGCTCATTGAGTTAGCTATTATATTTTTAATTAAGCACTCAACTTGGGTGGCAAACCTTGTTCCAGTATGGAAAAAGAATGGTGAAATTAAATGGTGTGTTGACTTTTGTGACTTGAAAAAGGCTTCCCTTAAAGACCACTATCCTTTACCATCTATGGAACAAATTTTATTGTTAGTTGTAGGTTCAAAAAATTTCTTCTTATTGGATGGATATAGTGGTTACAATTATATTTTGGTCAAGGAAGAAGACCAATTCAAAATAGCCTTTACCAAAAAGTGGGGGACATTTACATATAGAAATATGCCCTTTGGTTTATCCAATGTTGGGGAAACTTTTCAGAAAGCCACAGATATGGAATTCCAAGGTCTCCTTAACAGGGTTATACTTGTTTATTTGGATGACATAACAGTGTTCTCTGAGAATGCAGGTGAGCACATGATTCACCTCAAGCAAGTGTTTGAAAGGTGTAGGCAATTTGGGGTGTCTCTTAATCCCAAAAAGTGTGTTTTTTTTTGTTCATGAAGGTAGGATTCTTGGACATATGATTTCAAAACATGATACAAGTATAGATCCTGATAGGATAGATTCAATTCTTGCACTTTCCTTGTCTAAGTACAAGAAAGTTTTGCAAAGCTTCTCAGGTAAAATCAATTTTATAATAAGGTACATTTCAAATTTTGCCACTTTAGCTAGGCCACTTACAACCATGCTAAAGAAAGGTCAAAGTTTTAGTTGGTCCAATGAAGGAGTAAGAAGCTTTGAAGAGATCAATAAATCCATAGCTAGTGCTCCTACACTCTTGAACCCTAATTTCATAAAGGATTTTATTTTGTACACCTATAGTAACATTGATACTATTTCAAGTATTCTTATGAAACAAAATCATGAAGCCTTGGAGAAGCCAATAGCCTTCTTCAATCAAAGCTTGGAATAATATGAAACAAGGTACTCTTTTATTGAAAAGCATGTACTTTCAGTTTAAAGTCTCTCAAGAAGTTTAGATACTTGTTGTCTAACAATAAGATACACCTAATGGTTTCACATCCAAGTGTAAAGGATTTTCTCTTGAACAAGGATATAAATGACCAAAGAGTTGGTTGGATAACCAAGGTAATGGAGTATGATGTGGAGATCAAGGTCACAAAGCTAATTAGAGGCAAAGGACTTTGTGAACGCCTAGCTCAAGACTTGAAAGAGGCAAATGAGATGGTTTTGGTGTTAAATGATGAAGAAACTACAACTGATCATACTTCACCTACTATCTGGTCCCAAGAGTTGGTAAGATACTTCCAAGATGGTATTTATCCCTCTCACCTAACTCCTTTAAAAAGATGATATTTCATATTACAACCCATTCCATTTCTTCTTGTTGATGGTGTTTTTTTCAAAAAAAGATATCAATGACATGTTGTTAAGATGCATAAAACAACATCAAAAATAAAATTTGCTTACAAAGTTCCATGATGGACATGGTGGAGGGCATTATTCTACAAGGACCACAACCCACAAGATCATGAGAAGTGTGTATTATTTGCCAAGCATATTTGGTGATTGTCATGCATGGCTCAAGAAATATAGACAGTGTGCTATGTTTGTTGGGAAGGTGAAACTTTCAGCCTTAACTCTCAAACCAATTACAATGAATCAACCCTTTGTCTAATGGGGATTAGACTTTATTGGTCTAATTAACCCCCCTTCAAGCTCAAGACATAAATGGATATTGATTGTTATAGATTATTTTACTAGATATACAAAAGTAATGGCATTGAAAGAAGTAAATGAGTCCAATGTTATAGATTTATATAAAGTTTTTCTCACTATATTTAGATTCCCTTCAACCATTATTTATGAAAATTCTATGGTCTTTGAGGGGTCTAGAATCAGTCAGTGGGTAGTTCAACATAGTGTTTTTCTTAGCACTTCATCAAATTACTATCCATAAGGTAATGGCCTTATTGAGTACACTAATAATAAAATGGTAAAGATCATCAAAAGGAATATTGAAGATAATCAAAGGTCATGTCATCTTAAGTTGAATTCAGCTCTATGGGTTGATAAGATCACCTATAAAATATTAGTGGCCAACTCTCCATACAAGCTAGTATATGGTAAGAAGGCAAGAATGCCTATTTCTCTTGAATTCCCTACTTTAGAATTGATGCATCAACTCAAGTTGTTAGATAATAATCTAATGGAAATAAAATATGTTAAGTTCATGGAGTTAGAAGAGACAAGACACTAGTCTATATTGGCCATGGAAGCCCATCAAGCATAGGTGAAGAGATCTTTTTGTTAGGGTGTGGAGCTAAAAACTTCACCAAGGAGCATAGTTTATCAGGTTCGGGTCTACACAGACACCGGCATCGGTCAGGAGCGACCGACGTCGGTCACAGGCAGTTGTAGAGGCGCCGACGTCAGCAGAAGGTCGGCCGACGGTGGTCACAGACAAGCAGCAGGAACCGACGTCGGTTACCTGCGTGTCCAGAAAGCTATTTCCGTGGATAGAAGCGAGTGTTTGCATGATAAGTTTGAGTTGTGGACTCAAGCTCCCATCTCTATTGTTAGCATTACTATTTTTAGAGCCCTTTTTCAAATGGCTTAACTACTTGTTGGTTGTACATGCTCAAGTCTCCTAATTCTATATGTAGAATTAGATCTTCCTAGCTTATTGTAGTTTTGTAGTGGATTATTATAGTTGGGTGAATTATTGTAATTCATTGTAAGAGAAGAACAGTACATAATTGAATCAATCCAGGCTTGTTGGAGTTGATTGTTCTTGAGAGAGAGAGCTCTTGAGGAATAGAGATCTAGTGAGAGATCCATACACCTAGGAGAGGTGTGGAAGAAAGAAGCTTTCTTCAATTGTATTTCTTTGTAAAGAGTTTTGTTAATAAAGTTTTCAGGGTGTTTTCTTGTATCTCTTGTTCTTGCTATTATCATTCTAATTACTTGTCAATCTGGTTTAATTCTGCGTTTATTGCTTTCACAATTGTAATCTATTGTTGGATTGATCCCCCAACACTTTTGACAAAGGAGCTTCATCAAGAAATTTCAAAAAAAGATATCTGGTCCTCAAGTGGGATGAGCATAGAGCTAAGCCAATAAGGAACATAAAGTTTGACTCTCTTTGGAGTGGTCCATACATAATTTCCAGCTGTAAACCCCACAATGCCTTCCAACTTGCAAATATGGATGGTGAGTAGCTTCCTATCCCAGTCAATGGAAAACATATGAAACACTGTTATTGAGGAAACTAAGTTCCTTGTACATAGTTAGTTGGTCTTGTTTTCCTCCAATTTTTATTTTGACACAATTTATTTCTATTTTTATCCCAAATAAGTGCTCTATTTTCATATCTATTTTTTTAGGATAGTTTCCCTTTAAAGTTTGTTTTTTTCCATATTTTGTGGAATTTGTTGTCTTTTCTAGTCAAAAATATTTCTTGCAGTCATAAGATCAAATTCATCATTTTGGTGACTCCAAGGATTATGTAAATGGTCTAAGTTCTCAAAGTATAGTAGGCATGTTGCCTAGCTAAGTTTCCAAAGATGTTGGCCAAATTTGGCCTCCCTACCAAAATATGGCTAGCCTTTGATGAGAAGCTAAGCAAGGTCCTAATTGAGGAGTGATCCAATGTCATAAGGAGCATGTGTACTTCAATAGGAGATCACGTAGCATTTTCAACCTTTTAAAACACTTTAAACAAGCTTAAAGTGTAAATATGATGATCTTAAGGAACCAAACCATCATCAAACGTCATACAGGAATAGATTGGTCAGCTCATTTGAGCATTTTATAAGTTCACTTAGAAAGCCTCTCATAGTCAAATAATTACATGGGTATGATGTGTTTCATGCCTATATCATGCTCTATAGATTTTATGTCTTGATGAGCTTACTATCTCAAGATATAAGCTTATAAAGTTGAAATTGCAAAGTTGAACGTTCACACAAACATCAAGTTTAAGCTTCATAAACTAGCGATTTGAATTCAAATGATCAAGATCAATAGTTGGAGTTTTATCATATCAAATCTAATAGAGTACAAGAATCTGACAAATGTTAGTGGGTCTAGTCAAATCTATAGTGTGTATTTAATCATGCAAATTAAATCAATGGTGAGCATCAAGTCAAAGAGTCAATGTAAGTGAAAGGTTGATAAGTGGCAAGATATTGGGTGTCTTGACAGAGATCCAATGGTACACATTGACCAATAAGGTTAGTGGGTCTAGACATATCAATGGTGAGTGTATAATCATACACAAAAATTTAACAATGAGCAATGAGCCATCAATTCAATAGATCTTGAAGGCTTATGAGAGATTGTTAAGTGTTATAAATGTATTAAACTTGAAGAAGATCAATGATACATGTTCATTCGTATAGATTGATATCGATGATGTGAGAACAGTCAACAAGTCAGAGAATCCTGAGGAAGAGTGAGAGACTTCCAAGTATCATGAGTATGTTAAGCTACCAGTTAAATCAATGGCTCCCATGTATTCTATGTAAATCAAATCGATGGGTGAGATTGAAAGTGAAAAGCTAAGGGGATTCAATATAGAGGTGGAATATATGGTTAAGGTCAAACCAAAGTAGGTGTTTTAAAGAGATATGTTGCTATTATATTTTAGATAAGTACTGCTAAGAAATAAGATGTAAGCATAAAGTCAGGATGAAGCCCCATCACCATTAAATCTTAATATGAAGCTCTAGTTTAAAGTTTTAGAACATATAAGGTCTCTTCTCTAGATTTGCAGTATGGTTTCATGACTGTGTTCACCATCTATTAAATAAGCTCCATGCATATAATAATTTATTGGCTTCTATAAATGCTCAAAGGTGAAATAAGTCTTTCTAGGTTTAATAGGGATTAAAGACGGGCAACTAGCTATTGCAATAAGATCAAGTAATCTATAGGTTTTCATCGATATTCTTGCCATATGAAAACCAATAAATGAATTGGTTTTCATCTATCATGGACCTATGATCATGTTTCAAAGTAAGGGCAGACCATGTGATTATTATGGAGAAGTGTCTCATCTTTTGATATGGTCACATTTTTGAAAAACAAGTACCTATGGTTGCTCAAAGCATAGATGGCATAGTTATGTCAGTTCCAAGATATGAGAAGTTTCACCTCATTAGTAGATCAAGTAGAAATGGCATAGAGTCTTAAGAAGGAGACTTGGTGGTTAGATAAGGATAATAAAGCATTTAATTCTTTGACAGATCTTTTAAAAGTTGGTTCCTTCTTGATAAGATCATGATTCAGCATCCTTGGGATTAATGTTAATCCATCATGGATCCCTCTCTCTTTTCCCTTTTTTCTATATATGTCCCATTTTTTTCCACATTGTGGTTCTCTCCAGAAATTTTTAGAAAATAAATCTCTGATATTTTTAGAGAAAAGACTCTTGTGCTTTTGTACTATAACACCTATTTGATGTAATAAAGACCGAATTCCTTCATTTTTACAAGCTAGATTGAAGTGTGTTCTATGAATCTATGTGTCATGGTTAAGTGAATATATGCTTTCCTTACCTTTGTATGAGTTCCCTCACCTTCATAAAGTGTTTTTTAGTTCTCACTAGTTATTTTAAGTGTAATATATAGTTTATTGATTAGTTTAGAAGTGGACAACTACCCTCCCATGATAATTTGATAGCTAATCAATACCTCTTTGTGAAATACTTTGGTGAAGACTGGTCTTCTTTAATACTAAATGTGTCTTATAGTGTGTCTTGTACAAAGTGTAAGTGTTCAAATTACTGGTGCATCACCTTATTTTACATACTTTCATAGATTGTTGTTAGTCTCTCTCCCTTTTTCTAAGAAAGTGTTAATTTACATCACATTCAGGTGACAAATCTAGAAGGAAGTTGGTCTTCTCCAGAGGTCTAACGCAAGATTAACTAACCCACAACTTAGGGTCATTCCCATGTTGGACTAGATTTGAGTAAGAGGACCTGAACAATCCCCTTGCTTAGCTAGGGTGCAATCTAGGACACCAGCGGTTACATGTTTATATTAATATGAGTTAGCTATAGTGTATATACTTACATTATAAACATGTTGATTTGTTAATTATATTTACATTTTATGATGTAAGTTTATCATGTTGTTATGATCTAACTACCTGCTTGTGGTGAGTTTGATGTAGGAGAACTTATCCCTTAGAATGTGATGGAGGGAAAGTATCATCAGAGAGGATGACATAGATGGAGACATCAAATCATGGCAAAGAAACTAGATGTAACCCTACACACACACACCATAAATAGATAACACATGTTAGATACATAATAAGTGGTTAGCATATATATATTGGATTTTATTTGCATTAAAAAGTCATTTATACATGGTTTGCTAACATAATTTAATGGTTGTGATTGATGTTTAGATAAATTGATCTTGTGTGTCTAGTGGTTGGAACTAGCGTATGTGGACCAACTGGTATATCTTAGTAATGTTGAGAATCAAGCTCATTATTATAATGATTTTTGAAAATATCATTATTGAGCTTAATGATTTATAATTATTATTAGATAATGACTTAATTTAGATAAATTAGCATTATTAAAAATTATGTTATAAATTTTTAAATAAGTTGTAATTAACTATTAAATTTAGAAAAATATATTTATAAAATAATAAAAACCTCTTTAAAGGGAATAAAGTGAATAAAAATTAAATAAGGAGAAAAATAAAAAAACAAAAAGCAAAAAAAAAGAGAAAATATGTAAATCAAAAAGGGCTATGCCTATTTTCTTATAAGGGAAATTAAAGGAGAAGGATATGATATAATGAGAGATGGAGGTCATTTTCAAAGAAGAATGGAGGCGTAACACGGAAGAAAAAGCACAGGAGTGGTGGGGAAGATTGTAGCTCTATTTGCCAAATAGGTAGCGCTTTAAATTTTATGTATGATTATGAGAAAATTGTAGATGTTAATGGCATCTAGATTTAGTGCATCTTTGGGATTATAATAGACGTTTAAATATAATATAAAATCATACTTTACATATATAATGATTAATCGATGATATATATCGATCAATATAAATTGGTTAGTATTTTCAGAGCTAGATTAGCAATGCCACTAGATTATATAAAGATTATTGTAAATATTCTTATATATCGATCAATGTATTGTAATAGTAAGTTTTAACCAATGATATTTAATGATTGTCATAAGTAACCAGTGATATCTAATGGTTGTATTCTATAAATATCTAATGGTTACCATATGTAACCAGTGATATCTAATGGTTATTGTATTCTGTAAATATCTAATGGTTATATATATATATATATATATATATATATATATATATATATATATATATATATATATATATATATATATATATAATGGTTACTATATATATGAAAAAGCTTTTTGTTTTCATTACCTATATCTCATCCCAGCCCACTAACGGTTTTAACTGGGATGCTATGTCTATACAGAAATTATTAATGAAACTTATACCTGAATAACATTGCCTTTATCTTTTCCTCAACCTATCAAGGTAAAGATGATGTCATTGTGTTTTATGGAATTTATTGATAAAAACTAATGTTGTATAAGTCATTGTACAAATTTAATTCTAGCCTGTCTTATATAGTGGTCGTTGTGATTAGAGGATCACTAGGAAGGGAATATGTTTAATTAATCAAATATATACTAAACATATATCTATAAGTATATTGACTACGTATACCTCTTAATCATTATATATGATAAACTTATAATTGTAAGATTTTAGTGAATACATATATGCATGATTGTATGATGGTATTTTGAATACTATGTATTTTATATATGTTGTAAATTCTAGTGATGCTTAAAATGATAGATGTAACATAATATGTTTTACATGTTATATGATGTCAACTATTATATATATGTTTAATGAATCATATGTAATTTATATCTATATAGCAACTAATATTATAAAACAATCATAGTTACCAAAAATTGAATTGATAAGTTAAAAAACATCTGGATGTTTACATTGTTGAAATTTAATGGATAAGTTAAGAATAGATAGCTGTGATAGAGTTTGAAATACATATATCTAAGGCACCATCTTTCAACAATCGGGAACATGAATTCTACTTTTTAATGAGAGTGCCAAAAGATCTTTCCAGAAAGTTATTTTATCATCCTATTGTAAGACATTTCCTTTAGAAACAAAATTTAATTTGATAGGTGGTTTGTTATCATTATAACGATACAGAATATCACCAAGTTAATTGTAAAGGAAGTGAGAAATTATTTTTCTAGCATTATGGTCATTATAAAATTAACCAGATTTGGTGAAATGACATCCTTCCTTGTCATGTGTACCTTTGACACTGGTATATGAAGCTTTATAACTTCTGTGGATCTGATTCCTTTCTAACAACTCACCTCTGAGCACATTGGTTTTTGTGAGATTACAAATAATAAGCTTGCTATCTCAGTTTCCATTATGGATCATCATGGTAACTTTAAGAAATAATGTGAAATAAAAACTCTTATTATTATATGGGCACTCCAAAAATAAAATATTGTTACTAAAAATGGATTATAATTATATACATTGATTTGTTACATGTGGTATCTTACATGTATTACTTCCTAGATAAATGAGAATTAGTTAAAGGGTTTTATAAAATTTAAAAAAATGGCTATTTATGTTACGATCGAATTGTATATGAACCAGAATAATAGCCCATATAGAAAATTCAATAGATGAAAATTATGGTATATAGGTCTTACCTCAGGAAGCTTTTAACTTATATATTTTTGGACTTATATAGAAGCATCCGATTTGATTAGACGTATTAACTAGATTATAAAACATGATCAACCTTTTTGATACTAAATGGTTGAATAGACCTCACATAAACTTCCTTAGGAATACCAATAATTGTAGGTGTTATGTATGGTTAATTTATCCTCAGAGGTTTTAATGGGGTGCAAGTTAAATGGATAACCCAATTTAGACCTTGTTTTAATATGAAGAGTTGTTTATCATATAATTTGAGAATCTTAAAACGAGGTGTGAACATAACATTCAACCAAGTTATGGTTTGCTTAATAAGAAATATAGGTGTAAGTATATATATTCATAAGGGTGTACTCTTATAGTTATGATTCCATGGGTGGATTATAAAATAAGTTAAATAATTACATGTGAGTAACTTAACGAATGCTTGCATTCAAACACCTAAACATATAGCAAAAACTAGTTTGGATTTCCCTATGTTTCATGTGTGTTGAGTATTATTTTGCTATATTTACACATGGATTTAAGTATGCAACCTAATTACATAATGGAAATGGCTGTGTGGAGTCATATGCCTAAGATGTTAGCTAGGAGTATGATTTTATCTAGTCATCAGATGTTCGAAGGATGGAAACTATAACCATACTAGAATAGTCTCCTAGAAAAATAAAATGAGATGTTTAAATTAATGTTATAAAGAGTTTATGATTTTTCTATTTCTCTACAAATGATTGATTGACTATTAGTTTATATGCATTTAGTATTAAATACTTGTGAGTAGCACATATTATGAGGATGATAATGTGTATAAATGTTTGGTTATACATAGCATATAATGGTGCACCGTGATGCATGCTTTAAATTATATTTCTTTAAATGTTGGTAAATAGTTTAAACTTAAGATATACCTGGGTGGTATAATTTTGTACTTGATTGTTATTATGTATATGATTCATTTGATTTTTGAAATCGTAAGTTTGAGTTATGTGTTTTTTTATGTAGTTGTGAATTATGATAGTATGCAATATCATAGAGTACTATAGTATAAATTTATATTGTACTCATATGGCACATACTATATTTTTTATGTTTAGACTCATATCTACGTTTGATTGATTTAATGTATGCATGTTGGTTATTGTTGTGAATAGCATGTTTTGCAATAGTTGGTAAGATTCTGTGTATGTATACATATAATATTTGAGATTATACCATATGCTAAGATGGAATATTATGTGTTTCATGGAAACTGTGACTTGCTTGTTATGTCTAGTTGCTTGAATATAAGTTTGTGTTTTCATATAGTTATGACTACTTCATTATGATTGATTGTGAAAAATTAGTAATTATGTCTTAGAACATAAGACTATGGTAATATGGATTATCATAGGGTGTATTATGTTTAGAAACTAATTATGGTAGTGAAAATATATAGTTAAATGTGTATTTATCTAGATGGTATAAACTATAGTCATTATTTCTAGTATGGGATAGAAAATAATGTAAGATTCATTCATAGGTTTGATGGTATAAATGTATAATTTGGGTACTCTTATATTTAGCATGTTATATGATGTGTTAGCTAGTAGGATGTAAATTAAATTAATCTTATCATTGAATTGTATTTGACCAATCTACATTGTTGATACAGAGTAAAGAGTGAGATGGACTTCACTGGTTTACTAACATCACAATGACAGATGAAGGTAGTACGATCAAGTGGTGTGTATGAATTTGATTGATTTATAGATCATTAAACTTTAGGTTAAATTATGTTTAGTGAGACATTATCATTTCATGAGTATGATTTACATGTTTGTGTGATATCTTGTAATAGAGTGGTTTTCTATGATAGACTGCATGTTTAGTTTATAAATCATACAATACAAGGGTACTTACTTGTCTCTCTGAATTCCCACATCGTCACTATCTACTAATCCATGAAGGGAGGGTCATTTCTTGATGAGATTAGTGTGGAGGATCATTGGTTTGTGGTTGGTATGAAAAAGTGCATGGATGATACTCTCCCTCCCCACAACATTACTACTTATCGAGACAACACTTGATATTGCCATAGATCCTTGAGTTCGGAAACTATGCTCTGGGGGAGCCATGTATATTATATGTACATTGTATTGTATTATGTTTTATTTTATTGTATTGTACTTATTAATTAATATTGTCATAAAAATTTGTAAATGCCTATTATTGTACACTAACAGTGGTGGTTGTGGACTTGTATTAGTTATGGCTGAGTTAGTATAATTACTTTCTATATTTGCATTATGATTTACTCTCATGATATTAGAGATTAGTGATATGTGTCATAATATGCTTGTTTTCTATTATCACTCTTTTATTATTTCATATGGTCTCTATATATTCTTGTGGTGTAATTTATTTTTGGTACATGTGTTTCAAAAAAAAATCATATATTTCTATGTCTAACCTAGCAGGGTTATTATAATTTGTACCATGGTGACCATTATAATGATAGATATAAATATATTTGTGAGTTTGATGTTGTTTACTCAAACTTATGTTCAAACAACATGCATCACTATAGGTAAATTTGATTAAAAAAATACTTGTTTCACTAGAGGACCAAGAGCACGATTTAGTGTGGGATAGGCGAGTACAAAGTGGTGAAAAATAAAGTGACAATTATACATGACTGTGACATGGGATATGAAGAAGTGACAAGGATAGGTAGGTCCACCTATTGGAAGGGAAACAATAGGGAAAGGAAGAGTGTAAAATAAAGGGAAGCACAATAGGAATGTAGAAGGGAAAAGTGCATATGGTAAAAATCCCACCAAAAATGGTAACCACCCAGAATGATGTCACTCATAAATAATTTAACTAAACAAATGGCACACAGTAGAACTTAATGCA
This sequence comes from Torreya grandis, assembly GCA_037957365.1. Classification (NCBI taxonomy): domain Eukaryota; kingdom Viridiplantae; phylum Streptophyta; class Pinopsida; order Cupressales; family Taxaceae; genus Torreya; species Torreya grandis. Next base: position 220,596 of record JARHVA010004584.1, read on the forward strand.
AAGATGACAACATTTAAAACCTCGATCTTGTGAAGACTAAGGACCATTGCATGTACAGCTATATCATTAAATTAAAGTTTTGAGAAACATACCAAGCACTATAAAGGGAGAGATATATGTCATTTTTACCACTTTACTATAAAAATATATTGTACAACCCCACAGAGCGTGAATGAATAAAAATAGAGAATACATTTATAAATTTGAGTCAATAAAAACTATGAACAACCATTTACAAGATAAAAACAAGCTCCATGAGATATTGTGGCACAAATACAAGAGGATTTAGGGCATTTCAACTACTATAAGGAAGTATTTTGTCAAGTTTTAGGTCATTGAAGCTGTAAGCTTCCATTAATAAGCAATGAAGCTTAGATCCAAACCTCAAAACACATAATATAGAGTCCCTATGAGCTCAAATTATTTTAAGAAGTTAGATAAAAGGAAGAACACACCCAAGGGTAAGGAAAATAAGTTTTCTCCAAGCACACCATGAACAACAAGCAAACTGAGGCCAAAGAGGATATGCTTCTTAAAGATTCAATACCCCCTAATAGTGTAATTTAAATTAAATGGAGGGAGTTGAAGGTGGAAGAATAAAACTATCATGGGGGAGATAATGAGGCTGATTTACAAAATGACTACATGGTGAACATGAGGAGGAAGACCCCCAAGGTAAATACTATTTTTTTCGACTATCAAATAATGATTGGAGAGTGTTGGGGTTCACCAACTCTCTAAGATACCGTATTTTGACAAGGCTAATAATATGATGCAATTTATAATCTTACATATTCATGAGGATAAATTCTACTTCCTTGGCCATAAAATGAAGATTACACATGCCCAGATTCAAAGGCAACTAGGTTAGTACAATTAGGATGAGATATTAAGGAATCATTGACCAACACTAAGGAAGTTGAGTGTGTGGCCAATGAGCTCTAAAATAATAAGGGAGGGTTCACTTTCCCTATTACTAACATTAGGTATATGGCCACAAGGGTAGCAACATGCTTGGTGAGCACTTAGTTACATGGGTCAAGGTGTTGGAGAGAAATATCTAAGAACTTCCTATATATAACACAATAAATGGTGAAGGGAACATTATTTAACATATCCAATTTCCTATCATATTTGATCATGTAAGGAATATATAAGGTTAATAAGCTTTGAGAAAAGTTTAAAGATGATGTAATTTTATTGTTGTTATTATTTGATGAGATTGGTTTACCCTAGGGAACCCAAGAAGGCCAATGAACATACCTCATCCATGATAAATCACCAACACTGATGTATCATATCTATAGTGCCATGGGATGGTCTCCCCAAAATACAATGTTAGTGTAGATAAGATGTTTGAGTGACTAAAAGATGCTATATGAGATGAATAGCACATGTCATGATTGTTATAAAAAATAATGTAGGGTTAGGCCAAGTTCATTGTAATGAAACACTACTCACTTGCACGGATCAAATTGGTTTATACATGTTGGGGTGGCTAAATTTATTATACAAATTGACCATGGATTATTTTATTGATGTAATGAATGGCATAAAAATTTCACAAAAGATAATAATGGACATCATAAGAATATATGTAGATGTCCATACCCTCTATGTGAAAAAATTGAGTCCTGTAGAGGATGCACTAAAAGAGGATGATGAGGAAGATAGTATTAGGTGTATCAATAATAAAATACAAATGTTACCATAGGGGTTTAGATACACAAGTTATGCAAAAAGAATAATATCAGTGTGGGGGCACAGGAGAAAGATATAGAATTACCATCTTTGTCCAAACCTAGCAAACTAAAATCCTCCTCCTCTAAGAAGAAAAATCCAAATAGAGGAATTTCACACCATATCTTATGCAAGAAGTCTCTAAGGAGACATAATTAGAAGAGGAACCCCTGAAGAAGAAGAAATTACTATTCACACAGCCAAAGTTTATTGACACAAGGTTACCTTTGCCATATGAGGTGCAAGAACAAGAAGGGGAACAATAAAAATAAATGTGTATCAAGTAACACAAACTCTAAAAAAGGCCCCTAAAGTAACAACATATACAGAGCCAAGGCTAAATCCCCAAGTTCAACAGGAAGTAGGGATGAAAGCACAAACCACTACTAAAGGAAAAGGGCAAAAGAAAGAGGTTGCATAGGATTCCCCCTGTACCAATGAAAAGGAAAAAGTATAGGAAAAACAACCAGATATAGAGAGAACCTAGGAGCCCCTACACATGAATACATAAGGGCTAGTTGAAAAGAATCAATGCAATACCCCACTCACCCAAATGAAAAAGAACATGAAGCACCAAAATAAGGGCACACAAAGTCAGGGTCAAGCAAAGGAGGGATTGAAAAGAAATGGAAAATATATAAGACATGAAGGTAACCATAGATAAAGGGGTTAAGTCCATCATGGAACACCTTGAAGATGTATACCCCCTAGCATAGCCCTAAGTTGAGCATCCCAATGTCAAAGATCCAAAACAATAATACTAACCAAAATCCAAAGAAGAAAAACAAAGAGGAGAGGAAAAAGGAAAGACAATATTAGTACAAGATAGCCCCCTCATGAAGGAGGAGGAGAAGAAGAAGACAAAGACACCATCTATATAAAATACAAAGATGTGAAAAAATAAAATTTTTATTTTTTGTTGGCAATAAATCCCAAAAATGCAATAATAAAAATGTGCAAGTAATGTAAACACTAAATTTGAATTATATAACACCTTAGTCTTGTACACTTGGAAAATACATATCATAGATGTACCTTCAAATTCTAGACCTTCTTGCTACCGAAAGGCTTACATACACTATCTATCTATGTCAAATTTCTTATCTCTTAATCTAACCAATGTTATATAGATGAACCAAGCCTTCTATCATGCTCAAAGTGTTGTAAACCTACTTAACTTTTGTCTCTGCAAGTTTAGAACATGTCCCTATTTTTTAACTTCCTAGACACTTACATCTTAATCAAATGCCTATGTCAATACAAGTGTCCTATTCCAACATAAGTGTCCAGTGCCCTAAATTCATCAAATTTACAAATTAAATGTATCCATATGGTCAGCCTAAGTGCTTAAATGTGATATATTTCCCTAAAGGATTGTTATATATGCATGATCAATTTTCATTCATTTTGAACTAGCACAAACCTAACAAATCCAAAGGTAACTTATAAAAAACACTTAATAAAGCATTCAAGTGAGAAAAGTTTCTCTATTTTCTCATATTTTTATATCAATCATAGGAACAACACATCTACAAGTTTGAAGTACTAAAGGAGTAGTCCATGAGTCCTATTTTCCAAGTTATAAGCTAGGTCACTGTTTACTTGATTTCCATATGTTGCATCCTTGTGCACACATAATCCAAAACATTAGGGGATAAATACATCAATCTAAGGCCCTCTTCATAGTAGTGGATATGTAGGCAACACCCACTTATAAAGTGGTCTTTGGGGTTAGCTCGACACGTGAACTCGCTAACCCACTTTTCCCATAGTTATTATGAAGATGAAGAACCATGGTTTTTATATTTGATAAGGAGAAATAACCCATGATATAGATATAAGCACACCATATCAAAGGTGACACATAACCTAGAATATCTCAAGTGGCCGCATCTAGATCCAATAGGTATTACCATTTACGTACTAGACATATACATCCAAGTTAAACAGAAGTGTTGATGCAATAATCCAAAGTCAACGTAAGTGTTTGAGGATACATGGTGAAAATTTATAGAATGTGATAACTAATCTAGGGCATTGATATAATTTATTTATATCCTATTCCATGTTAGATCTAAATGCACATAGTTGACTAGCTAAGTAATCTTGTTTTCATTTCATTATTATATCAGTCAATAGTCATACTTATTATTTTTAGCATATCTTAGTATTTAAATTCAAATTATTGTTTATCAGATTTTAAAATTAATTTATTTGTTATAGATATATTTATCACCCTTGTGCTTATTCATTTCTATATTCTTAACCCTATACTATATTGACCCATCTCAATTTCAAGTTAAACATTTGGTGAACCTGATCTATATGATTGTAATTTTTATTGCTTCCTAGGGTTTTTAGCCAACTAGGGTTTTAAATTTTTGTACTTTTTCATTTCATGCTTATATTATTTTGCATGAAACTTAGGTGTGGCCCTATATTAGGTTATGTTCTCATTAAACACATTGAGCTTCCTCTCCTATTACCTAATATGTCTCAAACCAAATAAGGGTCTAATCATATGGTCCATGATGATACAAACATTGAGAATGAATAATATATTGATGAGCTTATCATAGATGAAGATTTTGATAATGAAAACCATGAATCTAATGAAACTAATGAACATGAGCAAATATATCATGATCAAGTGCAAGTAATTGCATTATTTCATGAGCATATTCATTAAAACCCTAAACATATTGATGAAATCCTAAGAACCATATTAGAAAGTAAAAAATTAAAGAAGCGTAGATGCACAAGAAGGTTTGTCTATTAATCATTCTATTAGAGCTATGGGACATCCCCATATACCAACAATCCTCCCTTTTGGCACATCATCACTTTATACTTCTAATGGGGTCAAAGGATATGTGTTTACGCCTTTTTTCCTTGAAACTATTTTTTCTACATCTTACATGGGAAACATAAATACTTCAACCTAATTACTAGTTTTAATGATTACATCTATTGAAATTTTGGGTGCATCTCCTTTGGTAACTTCCCAAATTCATAACCTTAAAGACCAAGAGGTAACGCTCTTGTCCAAACTATATAAATTTTGCAAACTAAGGTTACAAATATTGAAAAAAATTATATGAAATCACCTTATGATATTGAATCATAAGAGGTGTTACATAGACCTCTTACACCAGAGATATATTTTCACCCCTTGCCACCTATTTTTGTTGCACCTAAGTTCATATTTTATAATGGCAAGGTTGATCCTGAATAGCATCTTTGATCTTTATATGTGGCATGCCTTGATTATGCCTCCAATGATAAACTTTTGACTTGATTATTTCCAAGGATCTTAAAAGACTATGCTCTAAGGTGGTTTTATGATTTACCAATCCAATTAGTAAACACATTAAAAGCTCTTTCACATCAATTTTTGTCACACTTCTCTATCAATATCACCAAAAAGGTTTCCTATGCCCAAATTGTAAAAATCAAACAAGGAACCAATGAACCCATCAATGAATGTGTCATGAGGTAAAAGATCATGTTAGCTAAAATGACCAATCCAATGGCAGATAAAGAGCTTTAAGACATCTTCAAGCAAAGTTTACTTGCCCCATTACATGAGTCCATTATTTTCAAAAAGTTAACATCTTTCAATGGCTTATGCCATATTGTTCATGATCATGAAATGAAACTTATCTCATTGAACAAGCATAATTATGTATTAAACATACCAAATTTACTATCAAACTAAGTTATCAGGTAAAACTAACAAATCCTAAAAAGGAAACAACTACCATGATTAATGTGGTGTCACAAAAACCTAATTAGATTGTCTTATAAATTCACTAAGGAGATAATTTACACATTTACCTGAATCTCTAACTTTATTACTTTTGAGACTTGTGGGGTGTCACCTCATATCTCTCCCTCTCCTATAGAGTTTGATATGAGTCAACCTCTACCCAAAGGATATGATGCAAATGCTTATTGTGGATATCACCAAGGCCCTAGGCATTCTACAAATAGATGTTTTATCTTCAAGCATAATATCTAAGACCTCATCGATGATAAAAATATTACATTTGACTATCCTCTAAAGGAATTAGGGTCACAACCTGGTGGTCACCATAATCATAAAATATTTAACAATCCTTTTTAAGATCATTCTAAGAAGAATTTAAAAGTAAAAATGGTATATAATGCACATACTACTCCATCACATTATGATCACCCATTGGATGATATTATTGTTACTTATACACAACTTAAACCTCCTATAGTTTTGAGACCTCTATTACTTTTGATGAGAGTGAGATTGTGGATGATGATTCTAATCTTCATTCCTTATTGATTTGATCATACCTTGGTCACTAGCCTATAAAAAGTGTTATGATTGATAATGTTATTAGCGATAATGTTTGAAACATGACTTTACCTTCCCATTTAGGTTATACACATTATGATTTACATCCTTTGACCAAATAAATTAGAGCATTTGATGGGACATCACATCATGTTCTTAGTGAGATATACTTACCTTTCCAGGTGGGTCCAACACGTGTGGTTACTACCTTTTTATCTATACCATACATGAGATTCTTGGATATGTTATTGGGACTTGGATACATACTCTCCACTTAGTACCTTCTAAAATACATGGGTGTGTTAAATATATTCATGCCAACAAGGTAGTTACAATTTCTCATATTTCATATGAAAATCCACTTGAATAAGAGAAGTTTATACCCAAACAATTAATTATAAAACCTACTAAGGTTAATCCTCCATGAAAGAGTAAGCAACAAAAAATTCCCTTTCTTAGTTGGTCGATACTCGAGAGATCATTACATCATAGACATATACTGGATTCCACATAATATTTATCTACTACACACCATATTCAAATATACAAAGCACTTAAACATGTTCCTACTATTATTACTTCAAATAAACCATAAAACACTCAGTGATGGATTCCATGAACTCGTGCTCCTTTTATTGTCCCCTCATGATCACATAGTCCTATTATACACATATAGAACATTACAGATACTATTATGCTAGATATTATATTTATACGCCTTCTTTGGTAGTACCATTAGTTTATTGCACCAGGTTCCTAGTGGGGAGATATCTATGCACATATATTGGATGAGATCATAGGATAGTTATTTCTTTGCAAATATTCTAAAAACACAAAAAAAATTAAAAATTTTCAAAAATCCAAAAATATTTTCAGCATTTACATGCTCTATTAGCTCCTTGACATCTTTGTTGTTGGTTCCATGTTGGTAGATGGCATATAATTACTTTTTAAATACATAAGTGTTTCAAATATAATTTGAGTGTGATATAAGCATACACAAATAAATGATATATTCTTATACATATGTTGGGCCTTCCTTCTACTCATGTCATATAGACATTTGGGGCATTCGATTATTTGATCTTCATACACATAGATTATATGTTTATATGATCACTTTCCATTATCTTGTTTGAGCTTATGTACTTTCACATGCCTTTATCCATGCTTATACCTTTCATACTGTGCTTGATATGCTATGTGCTTGACATTTTTTGCCAACACATATATCTAGGGGCTAGTATGATATGTTTATGTTGGTTGCTTAAGTTTTTCCTTGAGTATCTTGTCTTACTTATTGAGCATTTGAATATGCTCCATTTTTCATGCTCCATGTGCCTTTGTTTGCTTACTTTGACATTTGCATACGTAATTGTTTATTGTATGGACATTTGAATATATCATTCCATGTTTTGTGGACATTTGAAAATGCCCCTTTTTTGAGGTCTCCTTAGACCATTATCTTTTGATTTAATTTCGAGTGCTCTTGTGTGTGTGTTTAATTGATTCTCAAGCTTGTATTGTTACTATATATACATTACCATAATCTATATCATGCACCTTAGGGCTTGATGTGATCACATTTTGCATGTTTCAATGATATTTCTACCTAGACATGTTTCTCCTATATGCTACATGGATAGATTATATAGTTATCTTATCCTTTTGAGGTAAGTTAACTATTAGTTTCTACTTGCCCTCACCTCAAAAGGTGGGGGGGAATATTAGTGGGGCATGTCATATAGACATGGCTTCCACATTTTAATAGTTCATAGATTTAGATATATTACGGGGGAATGTAATGGAAACATGTTCTCTACACTTATACTAGCTCTCAGTTTCAGATTTCAATGGGGGTATGTTTTGGAAACATGTTCTTTAAACTTACATAGTTGAAAATTAGCCAAATTGCATGATTATATGATTTATTACATATTTTTAGTAGAATTATATATGTTGGAACCATTATTATACCCAGGTTTCAGCATGATAACTATAAAATGTGCATGTGATATGAAAAGAGCACCTAAATTATAAAATCAAAATCAATTTCAGATTTCAAAATACTTCTACAAACTTTAGCTCACCAATTTGGAATGTAACAAACTATTTTTGAGCCAATCTACTGCAATAGTTGGTTCACTTTTTGGTATGGTTGAGGTGATTAAATCACTTAATCTTATCAAGTTTATATGTTAGACTTGACTGCACCATCTAACCTCACTAGATTTATAGTATGGGTTGACTTGCATCTACTCACGCTCACTAGGTTATAAGTATGATTAGGTTGCATTGATACACATGTGTACTTCTAAACCTTGTTCTTTCTATTTTAATCATTTCAATGCTTTTGATTTCAAATTATATGTACTGATTATATAATGTAACATGTTATTAGTAGTAGGTCAGTCACTAGAAAATCACTCAAATGGGACTTAAGCAAAGGTAAGTTGTGTTATACACACCCAGGTACACATTCATTTTCTTTTAAACTAGCAATTTCATTACTAGATTAAGAAGGGAATGTAAACATTAAATCTAATTTATATAGCACCTCAATCTTTTACACTTGGAAAATACATATTATGGATGTACCTTTAGATTTTAAACCTTCCCATTATTGAAAAGCTCACATACATTATCTCTTTATGCCAAATTGATTATCTCTTAATCCAACTAGTGTTATTTTGATGACCTAGGCCTTTATCATGCTCATAGTTTTGTAAACTTGCTTATCTTCTATCTCTACAAGTTTGGGACATGTGCCTATTTTTTAGCTTCCTAGACACTTGCATCCTAGTAAGACACCTAGGTCAACACCAGCGTTATATTCAACATAAGTTTACAATGCCCTAAAGTGATCAAAATTTTAAATGAAATGTATCCCTATGGTCGGCATAAGTGATTTAATGTGAGATAGTTCCTTAAAGGATTGGTATATATGCATGACCAATCCTCATTCATTCTGAACCTTGCATAAACCTAATAACTCACAAGACAACTTATCAAAAACACTAAACCAAACATTCAAGTAAGCAAAGCTTCCCTATTTTTTCTTATTTTTATATCAGTCATAGGATAACACATCTACAAGTCTAAATTATTGAAGGAATAGTCCATGAGTCTTGTTTTCCAAGTTACAAGCTAGGTTATATTGTAATTGATTTTCACATATTTCTAATACATTAGAGGAGAACTATAGCAGTCTAAGGCCCTCTTTAGAGTAGTGGATATGTAGGTAAAACCCATTGATAGAGGGGTCTTTGGGGTTAGCTTGACACCATGAGACCACTAACCTATTTTCCCACAATCACTATGAAGATGAAGAACTAGGGTTTTGTTATTTGACAAGGAGTGAAAACCCGTGATCTAGATTTGAGCACACTACAGTGAAAGTGACACAAAACATAAAATATTCCAAGTGGTCGTATCTAGATCCAACATGTATTATGTACTATACACATGTAACCAAGTTAGATAGAAGCATTAATAAAACTATCCAAGATCGATCCAAGTGTTTGAGGCTATAGGGTTCAAAGTTCTATAATTTGCAGACTAATCTAGAGTACTGATATAGTTTATTTCCATCATGTTCCATGTTAGATATGAATGTGCACGGTTGACCAACTAAGTACTCTTGTTTTCATTTTATTTATATATCAATCAATAATTATGCTTACTATTTTTAACATATATTAGTATTTACATTCATAATATTATTTATTTAAGTTTGCAATTAATTGGACTACTATAGATTTGTTTATTACCATTGTGTTTATTTACTTCTATATTCTTAACCCTGTCATACATTGACCCATCTTAATTTGGGTTTAAATAAGCATGTATCTTTTGTTGTGGAATTATATTCAAAGGAGTTAGTTTTAAAAGTCCCCACGTCTACATGAATAAACCCTTCTAAAGAAGCTTGTGAAGGTTGAGACTTGCTTCTCATGAACCCAATGAATATGAATGACACATAAATAGGGAACATGTTGATGAATCTATCTACATAGGTTACTCAATAAAATTTGTTGATTAACATAACCTATAGGTAACAAAGGCATGCTATAATTGAGATATGATAGGCCTTGGAGGAAGAGAAAAAGAATCACTCCAACGTAAAAAGTGTATTGGAGGAAGAGAAGGAAAAGTGCTTAATAACAAAGCATGGGTAGTAGCCTTGGACCTAAAGGCCTTGAAGCTAGGCAAAAAAGGTTGTGAAGGAGCAGCCTAGCATGCTATATGGAGTTTATCTAGCCTAGGCTAAACACCGAGGGAAACTTGAAATAATAATTGACAAACCTATGAAGAAGGAAATATGCATCATATATGTTATAGAGGAGACAAATAAAGCCCAAATTGAGTTCACTGAGTAATTTCAAAACTATGAGGACACATTGAATAAACTCTCAATAAACAAAATTGGGATAAAACTATCATTTTTGAACTTCTATAAGAAAACAAAAATGATAAGTGTGTGCCTCCATGAGGAAGAGTTTTAATAGAATGAGCTCACTACCTAGGTCTACATCAAGAAAACCAAGGATGAATAGACAAAGATTCTTCAGGAGATGAAGGATATGAGCAAAACAATAAACACAAATAAAGAGTTAGATAAATGCTTCTTGGAGTTGCAGTTGAAAATAATTGATGAGGAAATTTTCCTTGAGGACTCAATAAAAGAAGTTACTAAGAAGTTAAACAATGTGAAGTAACAAGCTGAACAACTCTAGGAACAACCTCCAAAAATGTAGGGATTGAGAGCCCAAATAATTATTATCATGCATGACATTCAAAACACACTCAAAAGGTGGGTTTTTTTAGAGGAAAAGTTTAGGAAGGATACCCTAGAATCATTTTATTAAAAAAAAAAACTCTGAATTATTTAATTCTTTGATTCTTTGAAACTCAAAATTTTGGCTAACTATTGACATTTGTAGAGTAAACAACACAACTTATAATGGGAATGTGTGTGAGTGATGCATGGTGAGATGGAAAGATGTGCCTAGAGCTAATGGATCTAGAAAGAAAGCTAGTGCACATGATGGCACTAAGACTAATGAGGAGATGCCCAAAGCCTGGAATAACTCAGATTATGTAGAAAGAGAATGAAAAAATAAGGGGAGATATGAAAAATCAAAACATGGAGTGGATAAAATATGACAAGGGAAATGATTGGAAGGGATAGGCATGACAAGGATATAAAATGAAAGAGGTGGAAAGTAAAACCGCATAGGTTGCCTGAGGATAGATAACCAAATTAATGTGGGGTAATATTGACCCCATAGTTTGGATAAGTGTAATCAATTCTAGGAATGCATGCAAAATATATGAAGGCAAATACAAGTACAAGTAGTCCAAGGGAGTAGAGAGTGGTGCTAGCATACCTAACCATTCCATTCATGTGTGCCCAATAGGGATTGTCAGCAAGATAGGTGCGAGCTGACAAGATTAAATCCATATGCACATATAACAAAACAAAATGATCAAGACATGAAAAACTATGTAAATATAAGAATTTATATGAATATCATGGGTATAAATGTTGAGAGTTATGATCAATGGCTTGATTTTGACAAACGGTTGATAAGTGGTAGAAGACTACATAGTAGTTGACCTCAAGTAGAGTAATGCAATAACTACCAAGTGGACATAGATAATAATAACTGATGATTGGTGGGAATTGAACTACTTGATGATGCAAAGGGATTTTAGGAAGCTTATAAATGGCAGAGAATTAGGAAGGTAAAGTGAGCTAGTGAGATGTAATGAAGTACTACCAAAATGTTGCAGGGAGATCGAGAGAAGAGTAAGTAGAGGTTGTTGAAATATTGTTAGAAATTTAAGATAAAAAGAGAGATAGTATAGTCAGTCATGTAATATGATTAAGTTCCTATGAGCACCTCGTAAACTTTGTAGCTATGCATTGTTAAGTAATAGTTATATAAAATGTCACTTGATTTCAATCAGTATCACTTGAGACCACCCTTCCCTAGATTAACCCCAAACCTATCTTAGGGCCTCTTTTAACCCTTATCTAGATTTTATGCTGGCATTAGACATCCAAAATTCAATCCCAAAACTACCCCTAGGGATCCAGGCCCCTAGTGCCTTAGGTTATGCCACCTGGACACTAGTGCAATTCTTTGGACACTAACACCCCATATTAGTGACCAAGGTACAGTGCTAATGTCCTTTGCCAAATTTCAACCCCAATAGGTATATTTTCAATTCCTAAGACACCTAGGGTTGGTTATACCTATTTCACACTCTATGCAAGCACTATATTAGTATAAATACATGACTTTTATCCCTTTAATACTAGATGGAAATCAAATGCAAATTACACAAACAAGCTTACAATAAGTTATGCATAATCAAGATTATTGATCCCTATACTACCATACTTCTGACGATATTCACCTACATCCATCCCAAGCCCAAAATACACAAATTTCTAGTCTCAAACCTAGTTCAAATCATTCAAGTTGACACTCATATTAACATTCACTTGTACTTGAACCAAGCATTTGGGTGAGAGAACTACATTGGGCTTGATTCCTCCTTGGACTATTGGTATATAGGCAACTCTAAACATAGTAGGGTGTTGAGGATGTCTAGCCTACACAGCTAACATCACACTTTTGCTACTTGTGGTACTTGAATACCCCAATAACATAGAGGTCTAGGGTTTAATCCAAAATCAATCAAACAAAATGCATAAATAGTGAATCAAGGCTCATCCACATAGGTACAAGCAAATTAGACTCAACTAGAGGTACACCTAGAAGATCACATATTTTCTACACAAAAGATGTTAGCACTAAAAATAGGACACTAGTATGGTGCACTACTATCTAAGGTATTACACTATTATCTAGGAGGTTTTATAACACTTGACCCTATTTGCGACACTCAGATCAACGTTTGTGCTAGTTTTCAACCTCTACATCATTCATCTCAATTAGTTTCTAGCTAAATACTTATTTATGTCATTCATTTCTATTTTTAGCAATATTATATTAGGTTAATTCTTGCACAAATCAATGGTTATATTTATTGTATATTTTCTACCATGATTTACTATACGTAGACCCTTTAACAACCTAAGGTTTTAAATTTTATAATCCCTTAGAAGTCAAATCATTTGGTGAACTTGACTTACTTCGAATACTGACCAAACCCTAGCCCTATATGCTATTAGAGTTTGTACCCTTATTTTTCATGTTTCCCTTGGTTGTGTTAGGATTTTCATATTTTGTATATTCTATTTTAGCAACACTATTTCATTTTATTTGTTATATGTTATCTCAAAAAGTTATATCTCTTCCTTTGAGAAGAAGTATTAGGCTTAGTGTCAATCCTATTGAGCATACTTAGATTCCTTCTATTTGATCTTATATCATGGACAAAGGACCAATTAAAACTCCCCTCATTGATCCTTCACACCTTAATTATGTGGACTTCAATGATAATGCATCTGAACATGAGCAATACAATCAATATCAATATAATACACAAGATGGGAATCAAGACGCACCCCCCACCACTTCATAATGAAAATATTATAGTCAATAAAGATGAGATTTTACAAAGTTTTAGAGATAGACTTTAGGAACAACCCCATGATCATGCATAGATTCTGCAAGCCATAATGGAAATAATTAACAAATCTAAGAATGGTTAATCTTCTACTCCCCCAAATGTCAATATTGTTACACCTACTATAGGGGCAACTCATATTCCACAATAACTATTTTTAACTTGGCAACATTTAATAATGTGAACACCTCCTATGACTAGTTCCTCAACTCTAAATTTACAATCCATTATGCATGAGATCAATGATCTATAGGCTAAGGTGTTACATCTCAATAGGGTGCTACTAGTCCATCTCATGGCTTGGATTCTCATGTTCATTTGCATACACCTTTGGTAAAACATATAATAGCAACTCCTTTTCCATCTAGATTTGTGGCATCCAATCTTAATTTTTATGATGGTAAGGGTGACCTAGAACACCATCTCTAAGATTTCCACATAGCATGCTTGGAATACATTTCTAATGATTGACTCCTCACTAAGTTGTTCCCTCACATGTTAAAGGACTATGCATTACAATGGTTCTATGATATTCTTAATCAATATATCACAACATTTAATCCACTGGAAGATATATTTTTGGCACACTTTTCAATCAACATCAATGATAAGGTTTCCTATGCTCAAGTGACACAACTCAAACGAAAATCCAATGAGCTAATAATTGAATATTTATTGTAAAATAAAACTATATTAACAAAGATGACTAGCCCCATGGTAGATAGAGAACTCCAAGACATATTTAATCAAAGTTCATTACTAGCATTACTCAAATCTATCCTATTCAATAAGTTTCCATCATTCATAGATCTTTGCCATACAGTGAAAAAATGAGAATTCAAGTTTCTCTCCATGGGCAAACTAAAGTACACAACTAGATCATATTCAACTACTAAGAGTTCTAATAAGACTCCATTTAAGGTGAAACCTAGTGAAAACAAGAATGATTTAAAAATGATAGTTGATGTACCTTCAGAGCCACTTCCTCACTTGGTTTTATCACCTCCTTCAAGGAGACATTTGAAGACTTCCTCAGTTACCAACATAGGTTCTACAACATCTCTTGGAATGCAATGTCTTATCTCTCCCTCCCATCAAAGAGGTTGATATAACTGGGCCTCTTCCAAGGAACTTGTTAGCTATCCAGATAGCACCCAATAGAGGTCATATTCGTTCAAGTCTGACCCATACCTAAACTAATATAGGAATGGTCTAAGGTTATGAGATGCATATAACTAGACCAGACCTCTAGGATTTTTTATGAGGTTAGCTCCTTAGATTTTATAATTTGGACCTTTGCTTTTAAAAACTAAAAAAAATGGTTGGGGTGAAAAGAGTTAAGAAGTTTGCATAAAGTAAAACCTATTCTAATATGTGGTGATGCACCAGGAATTTATCAGATCCACTCTTAAGCTTGGACTCCTTCACACACTAATGAACTATGAAAGAAGCTAATACAATGCTTACTATAGTTTCTATGCAATAGTATTTCATATAGAGGTTAGTTTGATACACTCAGACTAGGGAGTGATGAAAATAAGGTCTGGTTGAAGATGCTTATATTCATTTTTCCACTATATCTTTGAGAGATCAATGTTGAGACACACTATATGACCTGTAAATAAATTTTATAGGACTTAAATTGACTTTAGACATATAAAATTAAAATAACAATCACATTTTCATATTAAACAAACACAAAACACTGAATACATATTAGTAAATGACTACAAAAATATTCTATTCACTACTCCAAGAGGTGTCAAATATAATTCTGGTAAAGTCTAGTCATACCAGCCTAAGGGATCCAAAATAATAGCTCAAAGGCCATGCTTACAAAAGGTAGGAAGCAAGAGAGAGGGAATTTTGGAACTCTGAAAGAGAATCAAATGAGCTCAAATCCTTTTGAAAATTTGTTACAACAACCTCCATAAATCAATCTCATTTAAACCCTTTAATTGATCTAGGTCACTCTAGTGCACTCCAACCCATTGTACCGTTCCATTATTTTCTCAATGATGCTCCATGGTGGTTGAAATTATGGGATCAATTTGTTTCCAATTGGGTCTATGTATCAGTGTAGTTAAAATACTTGGATCCATCATTTAGAATCATGTCTTATTACAAACTTCTTTTAACTGGTTGTCATGGCATGCATAGTGGAGAAAGAGGTCACTTTCATGTAGTTGATCCTGGGGATGATCTATTGGGGTCCACTTGCTTGCCTTCATGGCAACCTTTAAAAATATAGCTCCTTCCATCTATAAATTACAAACACAGTCAGAGTAAGATCCCTTTATGATGCAAACCCATGAGCCAGAGGTCCATATTTAACCACATAAGTGGTCCCTTTATGTTTTCCATGCTTGACTACATTATATTGACTACTCCATGGCATTTGAACTAGCTTCAAAGGCATCTGGATGACCTTGTAAAACCCTATTGTCCAAGGTCAAAAATAGCCTCTCAACCTTCATCGAGAATCCTAGGCTCGCCTTTACTCTAATTGGTTGTTAAAATCTGACTTGGCTCATTGATGCATTAACTCATTTCACTCCAATGATTTAAATTAGTATGAATGCTCAAGAACCATCAATCCTCTACCAGTTGAACATGTCCTTGACACTTTTCATGACCACATTTTCTCTTGAGATTTGCTGACCCTTTAACCCCCGGTCATCATTAGATCTAAGTGTATGATCAAATGTGAACCATCAGATCAACTAGGACCCATTCTTTGAAATCCAATGGCTAGTTCATGATCTTAAAATTGATGTCCTCATTCTTGTCAAATGATGTTCACATGATCATCATTGATGATCATGTGACCATCAATTTTAAGCTCAATAAGATTTGTCTTACTTTGTTTAAAACTTGACATCTTCCAATCATCATTTGGCATCCCACAAAATGTAACTAACATCTTGCAAAACATCAAATTTAAGCACATATGGATTTTTTCCTAAGCTTTATTTTGATATTCACGTGAATGTCTTATGTTGAAGGTCCATTTTTAAAAGTTTATAACTTGAAGAGCAAACCAAACTTTTAAGAGATATTATTGAGGCCAAAAATAACAAACCCATTTAATCCACTGGTCCCTAGAGCTTTCCAGGTGAAGATATTAAATGCTCAAGCTAGCTAGTCAATATCTGCTCCTACGTGACTTCCTGGAGATGGTCAAGCTCATTTGGCTAAGTATGGAATACTTAGCAAAATCTACCTGAGGAGCCAACTTTGCACATGTATAAATCCATTTTCATGGAGGACCTAGGACTTAGCATGTACATTCTCAGCACAAATGTGAACAAACCCATATGACCATTTTGCCCTGTAACTATCGCATGTGTGAAATTTAGCTTTATGAAGATGCTCACTCAGCTCTACTAGAACCTCTTTAAAATGGATAAGTATGGGAAAACACATAGAAAGTGATTGAGGAGCCAACTTTGGACCTTTGTAACTTTTAATGTGATTTAGTAGAGGACCTATAACTTGGTGCATATGATCAAGCATATATGTGAGCAAACCCATTTGACCAATTTTCTTTGACTCGTCTACATGTGGCAATGGTGACATCATCAAAGCGCCTACTCAAAATTTTTGCTACTAGGCCCAAGTGTCTCAATAAACACAATGAAGAACCAAATGGATCACATGCACTTCTAAGCCATTCCAAACATTCTCAACATCCCATGGGGGCTATGCAAATCTGGTCCTATCCTTAGTAAATGGCGATTTAAAATTTAAGTGAACCCAAAGTGTCATAAAATCCTTGTGAGCAAAGTGAGATCTTAGACTACTTCTTCCATTCAGAACCTTGTCTATCTGCTCATCCATTAATAACTTGGTCTATATGGACATAAGCTTGGTATGTGGGCCAAAATGGCCAATAGAACTATGATGCTAATTAATTATATGACTATCATAGGGTACCAGGTAATACTAAAAATAGATGCATTAGCTTAAAATATATGATACAAGATTTGATAGAAGCTAATATCATTGATCTCGATGCTCCTACAGAGGCTCCTGGACCACAACAAACAAAATCAAAAAAATTGAAATTTTTAGATCCATTTATAAAGCATACAACTAATAAGACAACAAGCACTTCAAGTATTCACTATACTTATCAGGCACATCCACCACTGACATCCTATCATACTCATATAATGGATACACACCCTCTAAATAATATCATTGGGGTGTATCATACTATAGTGCCAGCTATACCTCTCATCACTTTCTCAGAGTAGGATATAGTTGATGATTATACGCACTCTTTTGTATGTGTCTACATTGATCATCATTCTATTTAGAGTGTCATGGTTGAAAATGGGTCAAGTGTTAATAATTATACTATCACACTTATACAACACTTGGGTTATTCAGAATAGGACATTTCTTAGACAAATATAATTATTTGTGGTTTTAGTGGCCATGTTCAGAGCTCCATCAGGGATATAGTAATACCATTATAGGTTGGGCCCACATATGTGGCCACTAGATTCATAGTAGTACCTAGTGTAGGCACATTAAATATGTTATTAGGTAGGCTTTGGATACAATAGCTTCAAGCCATTCCATTCACCGTACATAGATGTCTCAAATATATACATGTTAATAATGTGGTTACAATTGAGGGCCTTCCATATGAGTATCCTCTACCTATTCCATAACCACTTATATAGCAGTGACCAATTATAGTTCCAAGCACAAATTTTGTTATCACACCTCAGATATCAGCTGAGCTATCAGTGCAAGTGAGGTCTACTCCTATAACAGTACCATGATGCATACTCTCCCACATAGACCTTTATTAAAGATACCCTTGCATCAAAGACATGTTGTGGATTCTAGAGTGCCTCTCTCTCTACCACCACATAGATCAATATTACAACATATCTGATCCACACTAGTTACAACTTCTTCTACCATATGGGTTACCAAATGCACCACAGTTCATAGGCCAATTCAGTTAGTTTCGCATATTCATATCCCTACTCCATAGGTAGTTTCAATAAAAATTCACTTAGTACATCCAATTCTTGGATCTCAGATGCCTCATCGCATATCACACATGATCACTATCCCTCTATTTGATGCAAGACATGTTGATTGTGAGTCTCTTGTGAGACTCATCAGTTAGTAGTATCTCTCCTCTTACCTCACTCCTTGTATATAGTTTCATTTTCATGATTGCTTGTACATAGATTATATACTCATAAAACACAAAAATATTCAAATATTTCTCAAAAAAATAAAATTTAGATTGTTTACATTCTTTATATGCTACTTAGGTACTACATATACTAGTTATCTTAGTATAGTCAATTTTTATCATATATACACGTTTCACTTGTTCTCTTCAAGTGTTCATAGATTCTTACAAGACTCAAGTCCTCTACACAGATTTATGTTGCTATTATCTAAACACTAGGAGCACATACACAAATTCATCATTGATATATTACCCACTAGGGGCATCTTACTACATAGATTCTGATTTGTCAGGTTATATTTTTATATACTCTATATCATAGATTTAACATTGTTTCTATCTTGATATTGATCATCATATACTAATATATTTTGTTGACTACTATTATAGACTCAACTTATGTATATATTTTCTCTTATATAGATTTGTACCACATGTTCATTCATACTTTCATTTCTAGCTTTCCTAGTTTAGTATTGATTGTGTCTCTTTGCTTCTACATCTATTTGAAGGCATTTAAATATGCCATTGTTTTATGGATCTAATCCAATTACCTTCATTATATGTATGCTTTGGACACATACCCATGTCCTTGTGTATGTTTTCGTGATTGTGCAGGAAAAAATTTGAACATGTCCTTCCATGTGGATCTACACCAACCTACTTATTATTTGCATATGTGGACATTTGTCATGTGCATGTGTCCCTTATATTTTGGCCCTTTGACCTACTTTACGTGCCTCATGTGTGTTGTATGTATGCTTTCATGTATGTGTCATGGTCATGACACTTGTCTCTTGTTACATTTACACTCAGTTTTAGATGCCATGAGGGACCTCATTCATCTCCCCTTCCTCCTTGGGCGACTTCATGGACATCATTCCCCATCCCCCTAGGTAGTTACATAGATTATTACTCAGACTTGTTTTTCATACACATGTTTATATTGTTATATCTATCTTGACAACCTTGTGAATGCTAGATCTGACATACATCATACATTACCAGCGTATACTCAAAATATCTTACATTTTGATGTCATGTATACACATTATACTAGTTTATTATGTAGAAATCATATATGCTCAGTGTAACACACATCATGCAGAGCTTTTCTTTTGAGGATATTTATTGAATAGGTAAAATAAATCCCCTAAAAAAAGGGGGCATTCACAGGGGTTTATCATAGAGATTAGGCCATCTAAGTGCACTCAAAGTATAGTTCTCAGCATATAGACACACATAATTATAGAGCTCAGAATCAAGCAAACATAGTGGAAAATAGTCAAACACATCAATTTTAATTTGCACAAAAAAACACAAAAGGACACTAATGTTGAAAGTGACATTAGCATAATGTGCTACTATCCAAGGAACTATGCTAATGTCTAGTAGCCTAGAAATAGGAAAATCTAGATTTGACAAAATAACATTGTAGTTATAGCCCAAGTTTGCACAATTTTAGTCATTGGTTATCATATTTGATCAGTTTATGCTCAATTTTGCACATAATCATACTAGTTTTGCTCATATTGGGGGGCATCATGAATGACATGATCACTCCCATTTTAGTTTCAGATATACCCAGACATGGATTGCTATAACTCAATCTAAAATCCATATGCACAAATATCAAAATTGGGGGCATGTGCATGACACATTGTTTCCACATGATAAATTTTGCACTAACTCATCTCAGATGCAATGGAAAACTCCATGCCATTCTCTGCATTATATACTTCAACCACCATTTACACCAAGTTTCATGCCAAATTGATTCTTTATTTCATCTTCAATAATTGGCATATCCACATAGACCTTGAGCTACATTCTTGAGTGCCCAAGAGTCCCCTCAACCATTTTACATTTCATAATTTCCAAGTGGCCCCAGAGTCATTCTACATAGTTTCAATTACATCATACATTATTAGTCATAGATGAATCTATGACAAATAGGTAGGAAATGATGAGCCATAGCCTAATTGAGTTCTTAAACCACCTACATAGGAGGGTTGGATAAGCCATTAGTCAAATCCAAGTTATTCATAATGTATGATCCACCGAGATGGGGTGAGTAATGATGGAGTCAAAACCAAATTTAATTATTGAGCCACCTATACATGGGGATTGATAAATCCACTAGCTCAGTCCAAGATATTTATTGTTTGATCACTATCTACATGCACACATACTAGATGTCACCATGTTTTTGCATTGGTTTGCATACCCAGTGAGGTGTATTTGTTCCTTTCCTCCCTCTATTATCTCTTTTCTCAAAATTTTATTTAATTTTGATATCTTTTAAGTAAGGACTGATTCATCCATTCTTCATTTACAAGTTAAACAATGGAGCACGCTTCACATACTTAGACCCAAATTCATGAGCTTCACCTCATAGGTAAGTCCAAGTATGCTTCTTTTTCTTTATCCTAGTCATTTCACTTTGTTACATTTATAGAATAATTGTGGGGGGGGGGGGGATGTAGTCATATAAAATGTCACTTGAGTGCAATGAGTGTCAATTAAGACCACCCATCTTTAGCTTAGACCCAAACATATCTCAGGGCCTCTTTCAACCCTTATCCAGCTTTCATGTGGGCATTACACATCCTTAGACATTCCAAATTTAGTCCCAAATCTTCCCCTAGGGATCCAAGCCCCTAGTGCCTTAGGTTTTTCCGCCTAGGCACTACTGTGGTTCTTTGGAAATTAACACCATGTGCTAGTGACCAAGGTACAATATTAGCGTCCTTTGCCAAATTTTAACCCCAATAGATATCTTTTCAATTCTTAAGACACCTAGGGCCAGTCTAGACCTATTTCACACTTTGCATAAGCACTAGATCAATATAAATACATGACTTTTATCCCTTATCCACTAGATGGAAATTAAATGCAAATTACACAAACAAGCTTATAATAAGTTGTGTACAATCAAGGCTATTGATCCCTATTCTACCCTACTTCTACATACAATTATCTATAACCATCCTAAGACCATAATACATAGATTTTCAGTCTTAAGCCTCATTCAAAGCACTCAAGTTGACATTCATACTAGCATTATCTTGCACTTTCACCAAGAACTTAGGTGGGAGAACTACATCGGGCTTGATCCCTCCTTAGAATATTGGTATGTAGGCAACTCTCAACATAGTAGGGTGTTGAGGATGTCCATCCTACCTAGCTAACATCACACTTTTTATACTTGTACGACTTAAATACCCTAACAACATGGAAGTCTAGGGTTTACTCCTAAATCAATCAAAAATAATGCATAAATAATGAATTAGGTCTCATCCACATAGGTCCAGGAAGATCAAACTCAATTGGAGGTGCACCTAAAAGATCACACAATTTATGCACAAAGGACATTAGCATTGAAAGTGGGATAATAATGTGGTGTGCTACTATCTAAGGTAATTTACTAATGTCCAGGAGGGATTTTGACACTTGGACCCTATTTGTGATGCTTAGATCAGCTTTTGTGCTAGTTTTTTGCTTCTAGATCACCTATCTCAGTCAATTTCCAACTAAGTCTTTATTTGTATCATTCATTGCTATTTTTAGAAATATCATATTAGGTCAATTATTGCACAAATAAGTGGCTATATTTATTGTATATTTTATACCCTGATGTACTATACTCAGACCCTTTAATAACCTAGGGTTTTACATTCCATAATCCCTTAAAATTTAAATCATTATTATTATCTTTGTCATAGTTTATGGCAATAGAATATCGTTAGTATGATCAATATTGGTTTATTATTAGAAATTTTGTGTTTATTGAATGAATAGATATTTAGACATAATAGCATTTTTATGAATTTGTTCATATAAATGTGTATTTTTTCCATGCATTATTAAGATATGGTTGAGAAGCCTCCAAGTAACCCCGTATGCATGAGGTGCATGGATGAAAAATGTGAATGAATCCATTTCCAACTAACCCTGACCCTTCCTAGTTTCCATCTATGTGCCTCGAGTGAGCACACAAGGATACTTGTATGATGTTCTAGTGCATAAATTAGAAAGGTTAAGTGTTGGAATGTGTGAAAGGATCAACATGTGGGTGACCCCTAGACTAGCCAACAACATTGTCATCTTATCAAGGTAATGTATCTCTATGAGATGATTCATTATACAATATCTAAGGCATAAGGTATATTTATTTATCACTTGGTACTCATGCATGTTGAATACATGAATTTCTATATGTTTTAGGATTATCAAGAATCTATCATATATAATTCATTTGCTTGATCATGACCTTAAGGTTGATTTTGATCAACAAAATGGCAAAGATTTGTGTCTCATTTGAGATAATTCTTGAATCTTAAAAATTATTGAAAAAAAATTCTAATGTAGGGAAGATTTTATAGCTAGATCTTGTCAAAAAAGGCATTCAAGCTTTAGTTATAAAAGATACATAATCAATAAATTAGTGGCATAGAATACATGGACACCTAAGTTTTGGGTACTTGTTTGTACTCAGTAAGCACAACATGGTGAGAGGCCTTCCCTCACTTAAGAAGACCACTGATTTGTGCTCTAATTATTTAGCCTTAAAATAGCATAGAGTTCCATTTGGCACAATTACATATAAGGTAACTAGTCTATTAGATCCAATGCATATTGATTTGTGCTCACATTTCACTCTAAGTGTCAGTGAGTATAAATATTTTTAACTCTTTGTTGATGATTACTCATGAAAAATGTGGGTATACTACTTGAATATTAAGTATCAAGCCTTCCAAGTTTTCAAAGAGTTTATATCTCTTGTGGAATGATAGTCTACTCATCACATACATGTACTTCACTTAGATTGAGGGCGAATACACTAGCAATAATTTATCTGCATTTCTGAAGGCACATGGGATTCATCATTAGTTGATTTCTCCTTATATGTCACAAATAAATTATGTTATTGAGTGACTCAATCATACCATTTTTAAAATGATGTGGTACATGTTGAATAAACCCACATTACACATCCATATTAGGCAAAAATAGTTTTCACAATGGTTTATTTGTTGAACCGTGCACAAGATCTTGATGGTTTCACTCCAACAAAAACATGGTCAGGGTGTTCGATATTTATTGTGTAGTTTGCATGTGTTAAACCCCATAGGTATTGTATAAATAGGCATGACAATTGGGGTCTGGGGCATCACCCTAACTAGGGTGTTTAGAGGGCCAACACATCCCTCCCCCCAAATTGAGGGTTTGGGGGTGGAGCCTATAATAATTTTTTTTAGAACAAATGCATGTTTTGGTGATCTCATAGGTATTATTTTACTTATAGTAATGATATTGATGATGTTATGACCCATAGTTTTATGGGGAACCGTTATGGGTTGCATTCTTGTCCCATGGTTTTGGTACCAATGGTATTGCAATACTACTTAGGTGGTTACCTATTGATGTGTTTATATATACTCACACATGCAATAGGACTAGAGCATAACTAAGAAGTACACTATTGTATTACAAGATGGTTAAGTTTATAAAATAGCAAAGGAGGTTAATGTGTTGGGTTTTTTTCTATATGGGTTTCACAGGTGAAATCTTGTATACTGTGTAATATTGTATGCATGAAATTTATCTTATTCAAATTTTGGTATAAATATTATTTTAGTATTGTTTCTCTTGTATTGGTCTATCAGTCATTTTCTCTTCATAAGGTATAATCCTTCTACATTGCACTTCATGTTTTTGGTTGCAAAGCACATATGTACATTCCAAAGAAGAAGAAGAAAAAGTTGGATGAAAAATTCTTAGAATGTATATTTCTTGGGTATAGTGAAGAGTCAAAGGCTTACCGACTTATGGATCTTAAGACAAATAAAATATATTTCAATAAAGATGTTGTATTTGATGAGAAGCATGAGTCCAATGCACCCTCCACATAATCAATTGATACATGTATTAGTATTTTAAACATTTCTAACATTGATGAAGATAGTGGTAGTGATGATGAAGACAATGATGATGTTCAGCTAGGTCCTTCGACTCCACCATCAACAAGTACTTTTCAATATATTCCCAAGTGGTATAATAGTACTATTTAAGATTGAAAATTAGATAGAGTCCAAAACATTTCCACTTTCATACTGAGGACTTGTAGCATGGCTTGGGTAAAGGTGAATTTGGCCCTTATGGGCATAATTTTGTAATGTTTTGAGCCCTCAAAGGTTCATGAAGCCTAAGAGTCAAAATCTTAGAAACAGGCAATGAATACTAAATATCAGTCATTAACGAAGAATAATACATGGAAACTTGTTGTTCTTCTAATAGGGAAGAAGCCTATTGCTTGCAAGTGGGTCTTTAAGACCATGTACAAATAAAATGACAACATTGACAAGTATAAGAGATAAATTATAGCCAAGGGATATGCACTGAAACAAGACATTGACTATGAGGAGACTTTTACTCCCATATCCAAGCTAAAGACTATCATAATGATATTTTTTATGGGTTATCAGTTTGAATGGAAAGTCCATCATATGGACATGAAAATTTCCTTCTTAATGGATATTAGCAAGAGGAAGTATATATGAACTCACAAGAAGGTTTTGTCACACTAGGTTAAGAACAAAAGGTGTGTAGACTTATCAAGTCTTTGTATGGTCTCAAACAAGCTCCCTGAGCCTATTACAACAATATTGGTGAGCATCTCATACAATATGGTTTCCAATGGAATCCATACAGTCCAAACCTCTACCTTGAAGAGCAATGGGGGAGGTTGTGATTCTCATCGTGTATGTTGATGATTTAGTCATCACTATCATCTCAGTGAATATGATTGACACAACAAATAATGATCCCAAGTGATAATTTGACATGGAAAATCTTAGGCCTTTTCACTACTATTGGTTTGGAGGTATGGAAAAAGGGACATTACATCTTTGTGTCTCAAATGAAATATGCCAACATCATGTTCGATAAATTTTAAATTATAGATTATAATCCTATTACAACATGCCATAAAGACAAGAATTTCATTATCTTGTTTAAACCCATTACCACAAGTAAATTCCACCTTCTATCGTCATTTGATTGGAGTCTCATTTACTTGACCTAGACTAGGCCAAATAATAACTATGAAGGTAGCTATCTTTCGTGATTCATGCAGGAACCAAAGGTGAGTCATTGGAAAGCAAAAAACTGAATATTGCGATACATTTGAGATAATATGGAATATGGACTACAATACAAGAAGAATGATAAATTCTTCTTGACATGATAAATAAAAGTAGGTCATGTAGGTTATATTGATGATAGGAAATCCACATTTGGATTTGTTTTATTTATGGAATCTAGTCCTATCTCATAGGGGAGTAAGAACCAAAACTTTGTTTTTTGATCCACTAAGGAAACATATTTACAGGATCGAGAGTACCATAGAAATAATTGATGGTTTTATGTTGTGATAGTAAGGGTGTTCTCCAACTTGTTTACAATTCAATGTTTTATGATCACATGAAACACATCATGGTTTTTTGTCCATTTCATATGTGAGCATGCTCAATAACATGACATTTATCCCTAATTTTGCCCCACTTAATATCAATGTGCAAATGTCTTTGCCAAGTCACTTGCATGTAAAAAGTTTGAGGCACTATCAACTTTTTTCTCTTGTACTCTTAAGATTATGATGAATTAAGTGGAAAATGTTAGAGCATCTAATTAAATCATAGTCTAAATCAAATATATTTTTAAGCAGACTTATTAAAATGCCCACATTGAATTCTAGGTTGGATTAGTTGGGAATTTGAACATTAGAATAACATGCATCCATAAAATATAAGTTGTTAGACCATACTTCCTAAATAATAGGATCTATAGTTAGTCTATTGTTTGTATTAATACTTCAATCATTTCAATGGAATAACAAACAAGCAATTATAATATTGATAAGATAATATGTGTATGTCTTTTGGATTATTTTCTCAAATAGAGTGATAATAAATTCTTTAAGATAGATAGTGTTTGCTAAGATGAGTGTTATATAGTGAAAGATAGGTATGGCCCTAGGTTTGATATGTATTTATAGATGACTCTTTGGTATTTCCCCCCATAGTCAATATGTGAAATATGCTCAGGGAAACCCAAATGGGATGTTTGAATTCAAAAAAAGTTGTTAAGGTTATTAGGACACTATCAACAAAGGTAGACACCTAAGGTAATAATCGATGACTAACACTATCTATAGATAGAAAATTAGGGATCTAGAATATGGTGATAGTTTGTTTAGGATCATAGAGCATTATGGAATAGACTAGGGTGATCCTGAATATGAATGATGACAAATTGGGTTGGCCAAGACAATAAATAGACAAATAGATAGGGGAAAGTGTGCACGAGAGTCAAATGTGTACCCATAATTCATGCATGCCAACAATATATCAAAATTGATGTTGTTAAGTGTTTAATATGAAATTTATGTGTCTATAATGACCACACTTATTAGATGCATTGTAAGAGCTCTAGAAGAGAACATGAATGAAGAACATTTTTCTAACACAACCTATGGTGATGAAAAATGCACTAAAGTAGATGATCCAACCATAATAGATATGTTTAAGGTACATTAATAATCTTTTAGTGTTGATAAATCCATGAAAGGAAATCTCCCATAACAAAGGCTTTCTAGCTGAAACAAACACCAACCATAACTACATAATAGTTAAGGCTGTCAAATAAGATGATCATGAGATTTGCTCTAAGATGGAGCACAGATCCTAATAGGAAGTTGATTGTGAATCTTAGAAAAAATTGAGCAATAGATCTAAATATGCAAAATAATACTAAATCTAACTCAAAGTTTACAAATAACATCAATAGGAGAGAATGTAAGGAGCAATCAAAATTATTAACATATTCTTATCATCACCTTGCTCTTCTTTGGCTTCACTCCAAGATTTTCCAACCAATTCTCCAATGCTACTTGGCTTGATTATGGATTTCTTGACAATGGCTTCAAGATGGATAGTTTAATGGCTTCTTTGGATGCTATAATGGATACAAGAGGGTATGAGAGCTAGTATATAAATGCAAGGATGGCTTAAAAGCTTTTTTTATTCTAGATCAATGGAAGAGAGTGATGAAGGAAATATAGGCTTGCATTCATTCCTTGTTTGAATGCCTAGGGATGCCCCTTACATTTAAAGAGGTGTTTTAAAGGAATTGGAGGGTAAATTTCCCTCCCCAATTTTAAATTTGAGAAGGGAGAAAGTTATAGATGTTAGAAACCTCTAGACTTTCTTTTTTGGGGGTTGTGTGATTGAAAAGTGGGTGAATAAAGAATTATAATATTAGGAATTATGTGGAAAGTGGAATAAATTAGGAATTAGAATATTAGGAAATATGAATATGTGGAGAGTGGGGTATTTCATGAGTTAGGATTAATTAATTAATTGACTTAAAGGAAAAAATAAGTGATGTTAATACTAGATATAGGGATTAAATGTCAATATCAGACAAAATTAGGTACAATTTAATGAATTAATTTGGTGAGTGGAATTAAATGCATACATTTTCCCCTCTTTAAAAGGGCATTACAACTAGGAGTAATAGTCTTTCAAAGACAAAAGATGATCATGAATCGGTGTTAGCAAATGAGTGGCCACAAGATGCCCCCTCGAGGGGATATGTAGATAAGAATGAGATGAATGACCACTCAAAAGGAAGAAATGTGAGCATGGTATACGAATAGACAAGGGAATGGAAAATGATGAAGAAGATGAAATCAACATAAGTAGTGAGTTGCACATTGACAATGCCCCTGGTAAAGACATATGCATGCGAAATGAGGATGATGATTTTGTGGTTGTTGACACATCCCAAGGGGAATCAACCATAACAAAAGAGTGATAAGACAAGAGGTTTCAAGCTTTAGATGTATCCCAAGCAAGGATGCATGCAAGGGAGTTTATGATGGCTTGAAAACATGTGGATGCTTAATATGAATATGATGTAATAATCGATATTATTACATGTAATAAGAGAGAAAAATGTGATTATTTTATTATGTCATGTAATGATAAGAATGTGATGATATGATGTGGAATGATATTGATAGCTGATAGGATAATAATGTGAATGATTATGATTTGTATGTGGGGTCATGAGTATGGGAAAAAATTATTTGAAAGTAGCAAAAATATGATGTGACTGCACTCAGTGAGTGGTGACATTGTGGTGTAGGAGCAATGACCATTGTTGGGACCTATCCTATTGGCAGTTTCTAGAAAATTAATATCAACGATTATAGGTATGCAAGTGTTATATAACACATGAATAGTCAAGACTTTTTAGCAGGGTAAAATATTCTACAATCATCCATGTAGTTTGTGTAAGTGCAAGTAGTCAAATACTCCAAGAATGTCGTAAGGTAGGCCAACACCACCACCAAAGTAGATCTATGAAGTGAATATGTAGGTTTTCCATACGTTGCATCAAGTGATGGACCTTTTAGAAGTGATATTGGGATAATAACAA